>JAANYP010000657.1:185000-225542 GCA_020465985.1 Centrapalus pauciflorus | reverse complement strand
ATAGGAGTTACAGTCAACCCAAATCGTAGGCGCTGGATTGGATAAGGCCAGAGCTACAGAAAATCTCAAATCTCTGATTGTCTTGGAGTACAAAAAAGTGAGTCGGCAATCTGCGTGAGTTCGTCGGCGGTATGCCGTAAGGCCTGGGATGGAAAACCCATAAGATCAATAGTTATGGCGAGGAGTCATATCCAAAACTTTAGAAAAAATGTGATCAATGTTCTAGAATGTAGCCAGCGCGAAGGAAATTGTCCCTTTTACCAACAAGAGAATGGAGGGTTCAACGTGAATGACAACTAAACCCGGAAACAAGATGTAGACGAGTACGAGCACACTTCTCGTAGGCTCTTGGGCTATTCCGTCGTAATTAAGGGCGAAGTTAAGGGCACCGCTCGCTTTGAAATCTTTAAACTTACAGCCTTTCGGCTGCTCAATTTGGGCATTGGGGTTTGAGTTATCAGAATCAGATTCATCATTCTGGATTTGTTTATCTTTTCTCTTATTCTTTTTATCAGCACGTCTTTTTGCTTCGGCCTCATCTCTAGCCTGAAGCTGTTCTTGCATATTCTTGTTTTGTTGTTCTGAATGTTGGGCTAATAGTTGTTGCATCATTTCAAACCTTTGTTGGGGAGTCATGTTGTTGGGAATGTAACCTGATCCTGACATCTTTACTGAAAATTAAAATCATTTAACTATCAGTTTATAGACTTAGATCTATGTACCCTTTTTCCCATCCTAATAGTCTGTACATCCTATCTCAGTTCACACCACCTAAATGATTGATACATATGTATTGCTTCAGTTTGAGACCAAGTATTACTCACGTAATACTTGATTCACTCAAACTATTGGCTCTGATACCATTCTGTGAAGACCACCCCTTACGGGGCAGTCGTCACAAGTCTAGGTCCCACATCTTGCAACACGATATCAATCATAACTAAGACAGAGTAATTATATTGCGGAATTTCAAATTACAGTACAAAAATTAGGATAAGTTTAATACAGATTTTAGTATGAACTACAATTTTCAAATTAAACTTATAAAGGGCACAAGACTAATCTAATTCATGTCATCATACATTCAAATCAAATCTACCAAGACCACCACAATTATCATCTGCCAATCAGTATCGAAGGGTTTGTTGAGTAGTGGTCTATAGAAAACTTCAATCTTGATCTTGTAAGACCTATGAACTAGGTCCGGCAGGTGATTTTCCTTTATCTTTTCCTGTAAAAAGTGTAAACAACATCTGTAAGCAAAGCTTATTGAGAATATATAATTTCAGATTACATGCATTAATCAATCGGATCATGGGTCAAAGTGTGATATGTCAGGACTACCGCTACAGCCACCCATGATTGAGACATAGAATTCATAGAATTGGATGATGTTCAGCCCACGCTCACGCTTTTAGTGGAAGCTATCCACTTGTGCTGGGCTAGCTATCAGCGGTCTTCATGGGGGAACATCGGAGTATCAATACCAAGTTCAATAGAACTGGTGACATAGCTAGGTCTAGAACAATAGACCGACAAAGCTAATCATGCTAAGCTGAATCAATATGTCAAAGATGCGATCAATAAGGAAAGCATAGTAATCAAAGTCATGATAGCAATAATTTCATAGCAATTTTTGAAATGATCTGTAAGTACAATGCCATGCGAAACGATAAGTCAAATAGTTATCATGATCCACAGGGCATCACCGAACCATGGTGTGCATAGGTCACAATCCAGCTGAACAAGTATGAATGTCAAATAATCTATCATCAACAATATGTCTCAACCGGAATTCTAGCATGCAAAACTGAATATCTATAACTCACTGATTCTGTGGTCTTTATCAAGCAGATATGAAATCCACCACCTGAGTTATACCAGGATTTATCTTTAATCTTGATCTATCTGATCTCTGGCTTTTCTTTTCTAATCAGTGACCCACTTTCAATATCTTTCAATCTTTAATTCTTTGTTCAGATTTATCTAAACCTATCCAGAATTTATCATATTGTATCATTAGCATTAAGCTTTTAAATCTTTATTTAATCTGATTCTGATAACTGATAACTCATCGATCATTTTGTTCAGTTTCTTTGTTTCTTTGAATCTTCAAAAGATACATACATACATACATATATATATATATATATATATATATATATATATATATATATATATATATATATATATATATATATATATATATATATATATATATATATATATATATATATATATATACATATATATATGTATATACATATATATATATATATTTATCGTATTGCTTTATTTATTAATATTTTATCATAAAATCATGGGTCTTGTAATTATAAAATATCATTTATTTGTGATTTTAAAGTATCAAAATGAAACATCCGGACTCGGATTCCCCGAATTCGGACCATCCGGATTGGTCATCCGGATTCGGACTTGCCCGGATTGGGTCAACCGGATTCGGACCAGCTAGACCATCCAAACTAAGTGCCCGAATTCGGACCAAGCCAACCGTACTGGATCATCCGAAGTACATAGGAACCGAAATGGAAGCATTCGAATTGAACCATCCGAAACAAGTGTTTTCAATCGAAATGGGTACCATCTGAATTCGGTCCTACCCGAATTCGGATCCCTATACTTATAAATTTCCAGAAATTGTTCTTGGTGTTCTTATTTTTTTATACTTACGAATTTTTACCAAAAATTCACTAAACCCATTTTCTTTAACATGCAACTTACAAATAAGTTATATTATCATTATTGGGTTGTTTTTATACTATTTTCCCTATCATAACATCATTAATTTACCCAAAATCGTCCAAAATATGCCACTTTTGTCAAGAACACTAATATTTACAAAAATTCAGATTTCTTCTTTATTTGAATGATCCAACCAA
This sequence comes from Centrapalus pauciflorus, assembly GCA_020465985.1. Lineage (NCBI taxonomy): Eukaryota > Viridiplantae > Streptophyta > Magnoliopsida > Asterales > Asteraceae > Centrapalus > Centrapalus pauciflorus. The sequence continues at coordinate 222,642 of JAANYP010000657.1, read as the reverse complement.
AAATTTTTGTTTCTATAAGTTCAAACTACTTAAATACATGATTATCCATCACAAATTTACACATGCAACATATAAATTTCATATTTTAAATCATAGGTTTCGGTTTTTAACAAAACCGAACCAAGCTCATGAAATTGTGGATTTTAATCAAGAATTACCTCGAAAATCTTGTAGTTTAATGATGAATGATAGTTTAATGATGAATGATGATTGTTGTAACTCCATTTAGATTAAATCTTCAATCAATTGCAAGATTTATGGAGATTCTTGGTGATTTTTGGAGTAGTCGTATGTCAGAGAGAGAAAGAAGAGAGAGAGTAATTTTATTTTAGTTGTAATTAAAGGACATTAAAAACTATTATTTGGTTTATATATATATCAACTTTACTTATTTGTACAATTAGACCCCTTCATTTTGTATTATACCTCTCTTTTAATTTTTATCATCTTTAATACTTTATAACATTATATAATTTAATTAGATATCATTACTTAATTAAATTACAAATCAAATAATGTAATAAAATTACATTATTGGCTCAAAATCAGATAATTAAGTTCATTTGAAAGCTAGGTTGTTACAGGTCCTGTGGTTGCCCTGCACAGGAAAAAGCTTAGTTAGTAGTGGAGTAAACCCAAACCAAATTGGTTTTGGGTTGTCCTTGTGCATTGACATAACTAAACACTGTTTGTGTCTTTTTAAACTTAGTGAGATCCACTGGTGGATTTTGTGAAGAGTATTTAGTTATGACATGAGGTATCCAGGTGTTCTTTCCAACCTTTTCATTAACAGTCTCAGAAGATCCACTACCAGTTCCAGTTTTAGACTTAGCAGTTTGAACTGGGTTTTTAGTGCTAACAGCTTCAGAATTTGCACTACCAGTTCCAACTTTTGACTTAACAGTCTCCACTTACAGCAGCAGTTTGATCTGTGTTTTTGCCTTTAACACACCATACCTTTTTAATGTTTACTTTGGATTTTGCTAAAATTTGTTTTTGGTGTGTAGGTTGTCTTTTGTTGACTTTTAAGTACCTGTGATCAACTGTCTTCTTTGGAACTGGTGTGATAGGAGTTTTGGCCTTTAAAATTTTTGAGTTTTGAACAATCGCCTGTTTTTGAACCACTGTCTGTTTTGTAACAGATGGTTTATATAAACAATGCCTGACCAAATGGTTTTTCTTGCCACAATGGAAACATCTTTTGACTGTTTTGATTGGAGAACCAGTTTTGTGGGACCATAACTGGTTCTTGTTCCTTTGATTTTCTCTCACCTGCTGTTGTGTGGGAAAGTTTTGGACACCATGCTTTTGGCATGTGCATATTGGAACAGTCTTACCCCTTTTATTAGTTTTTGAGGAAGATGCAATGTTACAGTTAGAAGGTAAAGAAACATGTGGAGCACTACTGCATACACTCATCTTCTCTTTTCCTATCTCACTGGGGTTTTTGATGAAACTGGAAGTAGGAGGTTCTATAGGTGCATTCATTGTTTCGGAGTTTCTCTCAACTTTTTTACACTCACAGCTTTCATTTGGAATCAGTTCTTCTTTAGATTCAGGCATGTCTTCAAGGATAGGATCTACAGTTTTTATTGTCTCATCTAATGGTTCATTCACAAACCTATCAGCAACTTCACTCATGGGATGAATGTATTTGTTGTTGTATGGGGGTGGAGTAGCTTTGTATCCTATACCTTCCTTGGGATTGAGTTGAGATTTTACTCTATCTTTAAATTGGACTTCCATTAGGTATTCTAGCTATTGATTTGTCAGCTTGAAGCTACCTAAATCTATATTAATAGATTCTATTTTCTTGTTAGCTTCCAACACCTTCTGTTCAGCCTCATCAAGTTTCTTATTTTTAGGGTCTTTACTTTCTTATTCAGTTCCTTTTTCTCCCACTCATGATATGTTCTATCATGTCCCATCTGAATCTTATTATCCTTATAGTCATTGATCTATTTTTTGAAGATCTTCTATAGCCTGCATATACTCATATCTCCTTTCTTCCATCTTAGCTAGAGTTTTACACATGCTCTCATTACGATCTCTGTATTTTTTAACCATATTTTTGCATGTTTCAGAACAGAGTTTAGCATTTACCTAAGATGGTAGTTCAGTAGAAGTGACATTGGATGTTTCTGCCAAAAGAGCTTGATTTTGAAACTCCTCTTCTGTCTGATCACTCAAGTCAAACACATTGTCTTCTTGAGAGACAAGATCTTGTGAGGATGAAGTTTGATTAGTTTGTTGGGGTCTTCGTGGCTGCTGACCTTGGGATCTGCATTCTCTAGCAAAGTGGCCAAGCTTGTGGCATTTAAAGCGTTCAACCTTTGATTTATCAATTGCTGGTTTGCTGTCTGTTCTGGCTTGAAAGTTTGGTCTGCCAGTTCTTTATAGAAATCTGTTGGCCCTCATAGTCAACATAGCATGCTGCCATTTCAAGTCCATCTCTTCTAAATCATCTGGATGGATTTTTTATAAATCTTCAGCATTAAGAGCAAACAGTCCATCACTTGTAACAAAATCTGCATAATGAACTTCAGCAGAATTACCATCAGCACCTGAAAAAGAATCACAACAGTTTGGTTTATCAGTTAATGCTGATGACAGAAGAGCTGTTGTGATTGTAAGGAAAGGATTTCTTTTTATTTTCAATCTTAGATTCAAACACTCTCAGGCTGTTGTAAAGATCATCCAACTCTATGTCATCTAGAGTGTCTTTGTTTCTCCATTGGGCAGCATAGACAGTCCATTCTTCACCAAGAGATCTGAGGAATTTTTTGTTTACTTCATCTTGATCCAGACTGACTTTAGCACTCTCCAATTCACCTATTAGCTTATTAAACCTATCAAAAATCTGAGTAAGGTTTTCATTCTTGCCACCAGAAAACTTTTCATACTGCTGTTTTAAAAGATACTTTTGATTCCTTTTGGTGCTAGCATGCCAGCAAATCTTTTCTCTAAAGCAATCCAAAGAGAATGAACAGTATAGAACTTTTTGAACTGATGTTGATAAGCATTAGGAATGGCTATTTGTAAAAGAGTAAGAGATTTCACTTCATTCATTCTAGCCTTTCTTTCAATTTCAGTTTTTATAGGTTTGCCCTCAGCATCTAGTTCAGGATGAACTGCAGGAGGATTTTCAACAGCTTCCCATATAGCATAATCAATAAATTGAATGTGTTGTTGAATCCTGAGTTTCCACATCTCGAACTCATTGGGTTTGAGCATAGGCACTTTGAGTCTTTGCCCAGATCCACTACTGCTAGTTTCAAACTCCATTACAGAAAAATAAAATTTTAAAACAAAGAAAGTTTCTGACTTTGAAAACAAAGAATAACAAACAAAAACCTATGGCTCTGACACCACTTGTCAAGATCAAAATACCACTTAAGATTAACTGGCTTTAATAAATCAGAGTGTTAACCAATAATCTTGTGTTGAATCAATGTCCAATTAAGAAGTTTGCGGAATAACACTTAATGTTTTAAGAAAACTTTCAGAATAAATAACAAATAAATATAATCAAAATCAAATCCTTTGTATTGCCAAACTCACTGATTACAATCACCTCTAATCTGTTTGATTAGACGAAGAACACAGACTGTTCTTAGGGTTTTTCAACCGTAGAGGCTTGAGAAACTTTATCAGAAAGCTATAACAATGAAGTACAGAATTACAAAACTTTTACGTACAGACTTACAATAGAAAGACCTAGTCTATCTATGTATATAGCCTTCTGATTTGTTTCCTTGATGAACTCTGATTTCTCTGATAGTAGATATGCTTGGAAGATATTCAAATCTTGAAATATAAATCACTTCCTGAATTTCAGCACTTTCTGTTGTTAATCTGTTGAGCAGCTTGAACTTTTATTCTGACAGCTTGAACTTTTGAACTAGCAGCTCGAACTTATTTAACTAGCAGCTTGAACTTTCTAATTACACAGAAATACTACTAACAGTTTGAGAAATCTAACTAACAGCTTGACATGCTTAGAATATTTCCCAACACAATTTCTACCGTACCGTTTGTTTGGTTAAAAACTCTTTTGTTTGGTGAGTTAGGGACATAACCTAGGAAGTATCCTTCGTCAGCCTTTTCACCAAACTTATGATGATGTTTTGTTTTCATTAAAGTACACGGTACCCCAAACGGTTCAAAGCCTGTTAAATTAGGTGGTCTTTTATTCATAACTTCATAACAATTTTTGTTCAATGATTTGACAGTAAGGACCCGGTTTAAAACGTGACATGCGGTATTCACTGCCTCCCCCCAAAACATGGTAGGAAGCTTTGAATCCGAGAGCATGGTCCTTGCTGCCTCAATCAAAGTCCTGTTCTTTCGTTCTGGCACCCCATTTTGTTTTGTCTCATATGGTGCACTAATTTGATGCACTATGCCTTTGGATAGGCAATATACTCCAATTACTGTGTTTTTAAATTCAGTTCCATTATCACTCCTAATACGTTTTACCTCCGTCTCGTAGGAGTTTTCGACTTGGTGTAGGAACCCAATCAACTTTCCAGCTGTTTCGACTTTCGTACCTAAAAAGAAAACCCATGAAAAACGTGAGTAATCATCAGTGATAACTAAACAATACCAACTAGCACCTATACTCCTTTTGTTGATAGGACCGAAGAGATCCACATGCAGCAAATCGAAGGTGGAAGCTATCGAGTTCTGAGATTTCGACTTATGTGACTTCTTGTGTTGTTTTCCTTTCTTGCACGGTACACACTTGTCTTTGAACTGAAAACTCTTCAGTGGGACACCTTGCACCAGACCATGTTTAATGATGTAATTCATTTTCCTTAGGTGCAAGTGTGCCATGCGTCTATGCCATAAAATGGATTCGGACTCTGAAGCTTTGGATAGAAGACAGATTGTTCCCATCGATGAATCTGATATGTTCATGTCCATCATGTACAAATCGTTCTTCCTTGGGGCTCTCATCATTATCCACTCTTCCGGTACTTTAAATCTCGGTTTCAGCACTAACGCCTCAGTTTCCGTAAAGAGTACTGAATTCTTCTTATCACAGATTTGAGATACACTAATGAGATTATGATCAAGTTTATCAACATGGTAAACTTGATCAAGTGTGATAAGTCCCATTAGTGACCACTCCCGTTCCAGTGATATGTCCTGCCTTGTTCCCAGCAAATGATACGAATCCCTTAGTCCCTCCCTTGAAGTCTGTGAGTAGACTCCTTTCCCCAGTCATGTGACGAGAGCAACCACTGACGACGAACCACTTATTATTTAGACCTGTAGTTAGCTCCTGCACATGAAAGAAAACAAGTTAGTTATCACGGGGAACCCAAGCCATGACTGACTTGGTAATACCATTCTCATCCACATACGTGAACTCCTTCAAATACCCATCTCTCCTCTCATGTGACATGGGTTTTGATTAAGAACCTGTTGTGGTGCTGAGTGATTCAAGTTCACTCTTGGCCTTTGGGCAGGCATTTGCTGTTGAGCCCTAGAATAGTTTCTATTATAAGGCATTTCAGATTGATATCCCTGGGCGCTACCTAGTGTCTGTTGTCTTTGAGGAGTGTGAGACCTAACTGGAGTGTAAGTCCTTCTAGGTGTTGTACTCCTATAAGCTTGTTGAGGTCCTGACCTAGACTGATTAGGGACTCTATTCGGCGAATTAGTCCTAACCACTTCATTTGGTCTAACCGACACAGGTACTTGTCTAACAGCGATCTTAGGTGTTGCATTCACAATCTTCCTAGTGTTTTGAGAACCAATTGTGCTAGCAATACTAGATATTGGTCTTTGTTGTTCTGGCTTTCCTACAACAGGTCTAGACTCTGGTTTAGAAGGTGTAGACTCTGCATTCTTATACGGACAGCTAGACGCAACATGACCCTTCTCATGACATCTAAAGCAAGACATCTTATCAATCGACTTCTTATAGGTGCCCTTTGACTTTGGTGTCTCACTAGTATCATTTTCTTTCTTTTCAACTATCGTGACTACTTCCTCTTGTTGATTATTAATATCAGGTTGGGCTTCTCCTAGAGTTTGGTCACTAGAAGACTGCACAAACTTGACCTTCTTAATCTTAGAGTTAGTTATAGACACCTTAGTTGGTTTGTTCCTATCAGATTCAGTTTCAGCTGCTACCTCTGACTCGACTGGTTTATCAGTTTTATCCTGAGGTTGAGGCACATATTTATCGTTGAAAGGTGGAGGACTCTCTTGATAACCTAATCCTACTGGTTTCTTAGACTGTCGTTGAGCATCTAAGATTTTCCCTAGATTTAGTGACGAGTTCCTAAACTTTTCCAACTTACTATTTACCTCAGCAACTTTAACCCTTGATTCTGCTAGCTCAACCTCCTTAATGGTAAGTTCTTTGGTTAAAGCCTCAACATGCTCATACATAAGTTCTATCCTGACACATTGTTCACTTAATTTGTCTTTTAGAACTATAGCGTATTGGGCATCTGCTTTCAGCTTATTCCATAGATCTTCCTTAACGTCTAAGAGACTAGCATTATCTGATTTTAGTGATTCGATCTGAGCATTTAAGTTGTTATGTGTTTCTAGAACTAAGTTCAGCCTATCATTTGAAGTAGCACATAAAACACATAAGTCATGAAATGTGGAAAAGTTCAGAATTACCCTTTTGTGATCCGATTCCACGTTACCCATTTGTGCAGCAAACTCTAGAATGGTCTGATTATCTGACTTCTCCACCATCAAAGGACTTGTATCATTCTGTTTGTTGTCCTCAGTCATTTTCTTTGCTCTGTCATCCCCAGTTTCAGTCACTTCAGCCATGAAGGCTCTAGCGTTAGACTCCGGATGAGTAGTCCAGTCGTAGGTTCCATCGATCTATCTGTCAGATGTCACATTAGTTAACAGACCAGCGATGGCAGCTTGATTCCTAGAACCACCAGATTGAAATCTCCATTGGTTCTGATTCTGATTATTTTCTACCTTAGGTCTTTGACACTCTCTTGCACAGTGTCCTAGTACCTGACAATTGTAACACTTAACCTTTGATTTGTCAAATCCGATCTTGTTGTTCCCAACATTCAGATTTCTCCCAGACCTTTTCATGAACCGTTTGACCCTCTGAGTCACCATGGCTAATTGCCATTGTAGGTCCATTTCCTCTAAGTCATCTGGATCCACCTGATAGTAGTCTTCATCCCATAAAGCAGGATCATTTATCTTCCCCTGGACACAATTTCCGTATGCTGCAACGAATGAAGCCAAAAGATTTAAATAATCTTCAGCTGATTGTGCACTCATAGGCATCTTTGTGTAATGTTGAGGAGTCGATGCGGAATGAGTCGGTTTTTCTTTCGGTTTAGAATACCCTAAGAATACCCGACTACTAGTGTCTTCTGACTCAAATGGGATGGGTTCTGTTCTCGTGTCGAATGCAATAGCTGACTTCAGTTCACTTGCGATCGACGGTTTTGTCTTTCCAATATACATTTTTGGATCCTGGACTTGATCATATTCCCGTTCCTTCTTTTATAATTGAAAGTTGTAAGCCCTCAGTGTTCCTATAACACCTTATAGAGTGAGAGTCTCAATTTTTCTTCATCATGCTTTATAAGCGCTGTGTACATTTCCCACTTCGCAGGTAAAGCATCAAGAAGCTTTTTATCTTCTCAGTCTCTTTATAATCAACATCGTGATTATCCAGCTCTGTCAGCAAATGGTAAAATCTAGTTATAGTCTCATCATACTTTTCGGTTTTCAATGCTTTGAAAATCGCGAACTGTTGTTTCAGCATCTCGGTCCTTCCCTTGCGAACCCTCAGATTTCCCTCACACCGCTTCTCGAGAGCATCCCATAGCTCTTTAGAAGTTCGATGATTCCTCAAGGTGTGTAGAATCCCCTAAGGTAACGCCATACGATTAATGGAGAAAGCTCGGTTCTCGGCCTCATAAAGTTTCTTATCATCATCCTTCATTTTCTGATTAAGACTCTTTGACGACCTTCAAACTCTTGCGTCGGTGGAACATATCCCTCGTCGCTACAGATCCACATACGCATATCGTTGAAACAAGCAAAATCAGCAAACCGATCCTTCCACCAATAATAGTCTTCCAACTTCATCAGTTTTGGCGGAGAATTGCCTTGCCGACCTCATGATCCATTTCAATGAATTTTTGCAAACTTGACATCCTGTCTAAACCTTTTGTTTTCGAACTTAAATAATTTAATTTAAAATTAATTTAAAATAAATCCCTTCGAACTTAAGTAAGTTCGAATTAATTAATTCTTAAATTCGTTTGAAAATTAAATTCGAATTTATGTAAGTTCGAAATCAACAAGTTCGACTGACTAACAAGTTCGAATTGTACTTAACTTTCTGACAAGATTGATATCTGACAAATTCGATGCTAGCAAGTTTGAATTTTTGACAAATTCGAATGCAGCCCTAAATTAAGTTCGAGAGGAGCGTATTTCTGACAAGTTCGAATGAACCCTAACACCCCCTATGTTCGAGCGCCGCAAGTTCGAGAAACGTCCAACAATGATTTCGACTGAAAAAGTGAACTAATAAAAATTTTTCTCTGTTACTTTGCTTGAATAACTCGAAAAACTTATAAAAAATGTGATTTTTCCGTCACAAACGCCAAGAAACCAAGAATGTTTAAGATGAACGCGAAGAACAAGATGAACACCCTTTTGGCTCTGATACGACTTGTAAGGTCACCTACCTACAGATCCAATCTTGACGCGACACCGTCCAACGAGTGCGGAATCCTTGTTAGGGGTTTAACGGATTGATAACAGACACACGAAACACGGAGACCAACACGATGATAGACGTAAACTCGAACGTCCCGACACGTGAATCTCTCCAAGAACACTCTGCTAATCGCACACAAGTTTGTAATCGCTTCACACACGAATTTTTGCAAAGATTCTTAATCAAAACTGATTAACCCTTAACTATAACCATTAACTTCGAACATGGCCTGGACAAGTTCGAGAAGGCCCAAGCCCATGAACTTGTCCGCCATTAAGTTCGAATCTTGGCTTTGAACTTATTCTAAAACTTGTCTCTGAACTTGTTAGAACTTATGTTTGAACTTATCTTTGAACTTAAGTAAAACATCAATCACAAACAAGTTCAAACATATATACAATCAATTATCAATCAATATCAAACATATGTATTAACGTGCAATTACGAAGACTTGAACTATTACAAAACATTATGTACACTTAGACTGCTATCGTCACACAGGATGCACTAACACAATGAAACACAATGTTGTTTCTTGGATGACCAGCAGACGGGTTTATCACCAAGAAATTGAACTGCACCCGATGTACTCTTGCGCTCCATTATATCTCCTGCATAATTAGCATCAGAGTAAGCAGTTAATGTAAATGTTGATTCCTTAGGATACCATAAACCAAGGTTTGGGGTACACTTCAGATATCTTAGAATTCTTTTAGAAGCAGCCAAATGAGATTCCTAAGGATTTGCTTGATACCACGCACAATCACATGTAGCAAACATAATATCAGGTCTACTAGTCGTTAAGTACATTAAAAACCCAATTATGCGTTGATAATAAGTAACATCTACGGGTTTCCCTAAAATATCCTCATCGAGTTTAGATTTAGAATCTGGAGCCATGAGGGTTTTCATTAGGGTACTGTTATTCATATTAAACTTTTTCAATAAATCCTAAATATATTTTGACTGATTGATGAAAACCATCATTCAGTTGTCTAACTTGTAACCCCAAAAAGAAATTAATTTCTCCCATCATGCTCATTTCAAATTTTCGGGACATTTAAAACGCATACTTTTTACAAAATTCTGGATTAGTATATCCAAATATTATATCATCTACATATATTTGGATTACGATAATTTCAGGACCTTGACGTTAAATGAACAAGGTAGTATCAACTGTGCCTTTGTTGAAGCCACATTTTATAAGGTAGAATGTTAAAGCATCATACCAGGCTCGTGGAGCTTGTTTGAGTTCGTACAGTGATTTATCTAAATTATATACATGATCAGGTTTCCAAGGATTCACAAATCCTTTTGGCTGATATGTATATACTTCTTCTTTCAGTTTCCCATTCAGAAAAGTTGTCTTAACGTTCGTTTAATACACCGTGAAATTCTTGTGAGCAGCAAAAGCTAGGAACATCCTAATTGCTTCTATCCTTGCGACAGGGGCAAATGTTTCATCATAGTCTATCTCTTCTTATTGGCTATATCCTTTGGCCAATGTCTAGCTTTATTTTGGATAATTACGCTGTTTTTGTCCTTTTTATTCTTGAAGACCCACTTGGTGCCAATAATGGATTTATCTTTTGGTTTCTCTACTTACCCTCAACTTTTCGAACTGATTTAATTCCTCTTGCATCGCTACAATCCAAGTAGAATCTTGAAGAGCCTCTTTGAGCGTATTCGGCTCAATCTTGCTCAGAAAGTTGGAGAACAAGCATTCATTCATGGTAGCTCTTCTGGTTTAGACTGAATCAAAAGGATATCTAATTATATTCTCTGAAGGATGATCCCGTGTCCAATTGAGTACATGAGGATAAGGTTGATATTGTTCTTGGGTAGGTGGTAAGTCAAGATAGGGTTGTCGTGTAGTAGATTCTGAAAATGATGGAATCTATGGAGCAATTAGGATTTCAGAAGTAGATGCATTATGGTTGTCAAGGGGTGAAATTGGTATTTTTAGAGCTGTTGATTGTTGAGTGCTTTCAGCAGGAACTGCTACCTGTGTAGATATATCCTTTGAATTTGTTGGTAATGGAACAGAATCTTCAGAAATCTCAAAAGTGGAATGATCAATGAAAATTACTGGATCTTCGATAACCCTGTTAGAAAGCATATGAGAAGAATCTGTATTTGGCTTTCCAAAATAATCGTCATAAAAAATTTCAAATAATAAAGTAAGATCATTCGCATTATCATTAAACTCAAAACACTTCTTAGAAGTTTTCTGGTGAATATCGAGTCATGAACTGACTTGTCCAGGAGCCGTAGCTACGCCTTCATCGAACTTTACATTAACGCTCTAATTGACAATTTTGGTGCACTTGTTGTACACCTGGAAAGGAATTGATTCCTTTGAATAGCCGGTGAAAATTCCTTTGTCAGCTTTTTGATTGACATGTCCCAAATTGTCTTTATCATTCAAAATTAAGCATTTGCATCCAAAGACATGAAAAAGCTTTACATTAGGAACTTGTTTGTTTATCAACTCATACGGCGTCTTTCCAAAGTGTTTATTTAATATTTACTATGGATCAAATCTGTGTGAAACACGTAGTAGCTACAGCTTCGGCCCAGAGGAATAACGACATATTTGGATAGGCTAGCATCATCCTTGCTAATTCAACTAGAGTACGGTTGCGACGTTCGACAACACAGTTCTGTTAAGGAGTACGATCAGTAGAAAATTGATGAGTTATTTCTAAAGAGTTAAGAATATTCTCCAACGACTTATTCTTGAACTCAATACCATTATCAGTTCTAATGGTCTGAACTGTCAGCCGCACTTCACTTGTATTCTACATAGGAAGTCAATAATCGTTTCAATAGCTTTAGATTTAGAGCTCAGAAAGAAAACCCAAGTATATCTTGAGTAATCAACAACGATCACCTGAACATACTTTTTACCATTAATCCTCTGTACTCCAATTGGTCTTCATGAATCCATGTGTAGCAGCTCCAAGGGTTTAGTTGAATAATGTTCAGATTTCGACTTATGTGAAGCTCTTACCATATTTCCTTTGCCACATGATGCACACAGCTGCTCTTTTTGAAATTTGAGAGTCGGTAATCCTTTAACTAACCCTCCTTTCGTAAGATTATTCAAATCCTTAAAGTTTAGGTGAGAAAGTCGACGGTGCCACAACCAGGATTCTATTGTAGATGTCATAGATAGAAGATAGACATCTTTCTATTTGCCAGATCAATGGAGTACAATTTAGTCTTTCTTGCTCTAGAAACGATTTCCTTTCATTCTTCAAATCTAACACTTCCAACCCTTTATCGTGCAACTGTCCAATACTAAACAGATTATGACCCAGACCATCAATGTAAAATACTTTTGGAATCGTTATCTTGTCATATATTAAGCTCCAATATCCCCAGACTGGACAGAACTAATCATTACCAAATCTTACCGTCTCATAAAATTTATCAACAAAATTTGTGAGTGTGTCTTGTTGTCCGGTCATGTGCTTGGAGCATCCAGAGTCAAGATACCACACGTGATCTACCTACAAAATGCATTAAGCAATGAGATACCCACTTAAGTTTGGATCCTTTTATGTTAGGTAATTTATGTGGTGCAATGTCAATTACACAAACATCAGCTTTAGGAACCCATTTCATAATAGTTTTCATAGGTATCCATTTTTGTAAAGTTCTTTTGGAACTGACTGTGAAAATTCGTGAATTATTTTCTTTGGAACCCACTTCTGTTTAGATTTGGGCACCTTGTCCTTAGCTTTCCAAATTACATGCACATTTGATATATGATTTGAATGAACAGGTAAAGCATGGCAGTCAGACAAAATTTTAATTGAACAATCAACACGAGAGTATTTGTTACAAGTCTTCGCAACAGATCTATTATAAGAAGTTTTGGAATGATCAACATCAATTTTCAAAAAATGTCTATTACTCTCAATAACACTCTCCTTTTCTTCCACACTTTCCTTTTAAAAACTTTTGTTTCTTCTCATTATTCGACTTCTTGCCAGTCTTCTTCTTTCTCCACTATTGCTTGATAGAACTTTTCATAGAATTATCTGATATAAATGAACAACTGATGCAATAATTATAGTGAGAATTTTTCTGTGAAATATTCTTACCATCAGTTGGTTTCGAACTTTTAGATTTAACAACCTTTGAATTTGAAGATTTACCAATTTCTGATATAGAAGGACTAAAGACAACCTTTTCTTTTAGATTTTATTTGGTAACAATTTTACCTTTATCATTTGTTTTCAAAGCAGGTTATGAAACTGTTTCACCATTAGAATTAGTGAATATTTCTTTCAAAGTGTCTACTGTCTCCTGAGTTTTAACAGCTTCATTTGACTTTAATGGTTCAACGAATTGATCAATCGTTACAAACAGCTCATCCAGAGGATACACTTTTGAATTCTTAAACAAGTCAAATCTTCCTCAGAATTTATGTTGTTAGCAAGAGATGAAGTCGTTGATTCTGAGGATTTCTGAACTGATTGAGCTGATGTCCTAGACTGTTCTTCAAGTTTTTTTTCTAACTCTTGAATTAAAGCTTGGAGTTTAATTTTCTGTTCATCAAAAGTTTGAATCTTCAATTCAAGATCAGAATTAATCTTCTCAAGAATCGAGTTTGGAATATATGGCTTTTGATCAAACACTTTATTTCCTGCCAGATCCTCATCAGAATACGTCTGAATTGGATTTTCAGGTTTTGTGGATTCTTATAACTTTCATATAGAATGTTATAATCCAAATGATTTTGCATTTTGTCATCTCTCAATAATTTCAGATCTTCCCCGTATTCAACTTCCTCGGAAGCTTTCACAAAACCCTTTTTAATCCTAAGTTCATGTACCTCGTATCATATAACGTTGGAGAACTTGAAATAGCTTTATTAAGATACTGAGAATTTTCGCAACCAATTTCAGCTTCAGAATTATAAAATCTAGTTTCCCTTGGTTGATTTAGGTGAACTGTTTGATTAGTTTATCTTCTTTTCAAATATTCGTCCTCTAAAGATTTTATCCTTTCATAAAGTTCAGTTTGTTCTTCAATGATAGAATTATATCTCATAAAGTTCAGTTTGTTCTTCAAAGATAAAATTATATCTCATAGAACTATTAGCACTTTCTAATTTTGTTAATTTCATTTTCTCAGTTTTGTCAGCAAATTTGTTATTAATTTTATCATTTTCTGTTTAAATCTTAATTACCTTTTTTTCCATAACAAATTCTGTTTTTAAAGCTAATGCATTATCTCTTGAAAACTCTAAAACTAATTCATGTTCAGATTTTAAGTTAGCTTCCAGAGAATATGCATTATTTTTCCCAGCTTTTAATGATTTCTCAAGTCATTTTAACGTGGAGGCCATTTGCATTAATTTATTTTCTAGTATAAACGAATTATCTTTATCTGAATCAGGGTAAGACTCTTCCTCGGGTGTTTCAGAATTATCTGACGCAGATCCTTCATCATCCTCAGGTTTTTCGGTTCTTTCATCATTCACAACCATTAATGCAAGATTCCTTCTTATCTCATCCTCAGAGTTGTCCCCTTTTCCTTTCACTTGTTCTTTGTAATCTTCATCGTCCTCTTGATCTGTCAACCCTACCCATATCTCATCTTTAGTTAAAATGGCTTTCTCACTTTGTTCAGATTCTGATACATTCTAGAACATTTCAGATCGAAAGCATACGTGTGCATGCATGTCAAGTATGTCTTCGTCGTCTGAAAGCCGGAGCCAGTGATCATCTTCAGCCATTAAAGCTTTTCCAGCTTCCTTTTGTTTCGCCAGCAATGCTTTTCTCATGTAATATTCAGAATTTTTCACGACTGCTTTTCTGCACTCTCTTGCAAAGTGGCCCAGTTTAGCATAATTGTAGCACTTTGGCTCTTCATCTCTAGCCACAGACTTATCCTTCTTTTCGTACTTCTCGTATTTATCGTATTTCTTACCACTGCTCTCTCCAGTTTTATTATACTTGTTATATTTGTCGTGCTTGTCGTACTTCCTTGACTCAGTTTTGTACCGAAGTTTGTTATTTGTGGGCTTCCTGTAAAATTTCTTCTGGAAAGCCGTTGTCAGCAAAGCCATTTGCTTTTGCATTTCCTCTATGTCAAAGTCTTTTGACGAATCAGACGAGTCAGAATTTGATGAACTACTGATCAGGACAAGCTTCTCCCTCTTTGACACATGTTTATACTTCTTCTCAGCCAGAAGTGCCAAAGGATTAGTTGTTCGATTTTCCGCTTGTTTCTTGTCATTCACTTTCCTCAAAACAACCTTTTGGTAGTTGTTAGGTTTTCAAACACCATGTGAATGTCCAATTTGTCGATATCCTTTGTTTTTTAGATGATCATGGAGTATTTTCCTACTACGGGTTCAGCACATTCAAAATCTTCACATTGATGTCCAAGTTTTTAGATACTCCGTTTCTATTATTTTCACTGACCAGATTCACAAACCGATAATATATATTCTCTAATAGCTCACATCCCTAGCTCTGAGTTTCTCGAAAGTCATAAAACTGTTTTGCACTCTGTTTGTAGCTGCTTTATCAGATCCCGCATTAACATGCATGCCTCATCCAAAATGGATTTGGCAGTATTGTTGTTAGTCACACGTATGTATATATCATTAGGAATGGACAGTAGCAGATACTTTCTTACAGTCTTATCATCATGTTTTCTCCTTTTTTGAGAATCAGTTAATTTCAGATATGGAACTTCCTGAACTCTTTTCATTAACTAGTGGATTACCATTAAGTAGCGCTGAGATTGTGATGAAAAATGGAGCAGGTCCATCTTTCAGTGATTTCAGCATTTCATAAACTAACTCATGAAAGCTTATAAACTCCAAGAATCTTTCTCTCCATTGTACGTACTCTCCTCTATAAAGATTTAGAGCTTTAGTCTCAGAACCCATAGCCAACGCATCTTTAGACATCTTGAAAGAATTGAATTTGAAGTTTGTTAGTGTATGGTGTGTAAAAATGACATTACTACTGCATCATGGTTGATTTCATAAAATACTTGAGGGTCACACCGATGAGCACAACTGAGCAGATGCAATCAAACTATTGGATAAATGATATTGGATATATGATACGAAATGATCATTGAGATTAAATTTGTAACATCCTCTCCTTACACATAAAAGCCACGTCAATATAATATCATAAGTGGCATTTTCTCAATTATCTCATTATTCACGTGTCAGGGGATAACACAAATCACTGTAAATTTAAACTTTAATACATCATCCACAGAAACTCGAATGTATGATACAATTAATTACATTACTGAGCTAACATACGATGTCTAACTACCAGCTATCAAACATACTGATTACATATACAAACACTGATCAATAGTTTCCCAAAAGATGATGTCGGCATACAGCAAATACACGTATATAAAACTATGATCAATCCCAGCTCCTACTTTTGTGGCTGTTGCGGCTGTGAACCCACTATCTGAATGCCAGAGACACGTTAGACTCAAAAACGTAAGCTGGAAAGCTCGTGAGCACGTGAGGGTTAGACTCTGCAGAAATAACATATAACACAACACATAGCACATATAGGATCACAAATAGCTCACCATAATTAACTCAATATGCCTCATAATCTTTGATGAGCTCAGAACTCAGTGCACATCTCAACTCAATGGGACGCCATTCCCCAGCTAACAGACCGCACGCAGCGGTGGTAAGCTACTCAAGAAGCATAGGAGCGACCTGACAATAACATTGATGTATATATACAGTCTCATACTCATGACTGGAAGAAAGAATCATACACACATAGCACATATAAAAGGTAGATAGAATCATACATGGGGCGCCACGTCTCTGTCTCATACATATATCACAATCACAAAGACAACTCATAAAATAAGTGCGCTTTAGAAAAGGACTCGAGTACTCACCAATTCATAGATAAGCGATCTCAACTGAACTCGCCTGATTTCTGTTGCGGCTCGCCTGATGTAATTTATTTATTGAATAACAATAATAATTGTTAGTTGATAATGTTGGGAAATAATCTAAGAATGTCAAGCTGTTAGTTAGATTTCTCAAGCTGTTAGTAGTATTTCTGTGTAATTACAAAGTTCGAGCTGCCAGTTCAACAAACTCAAGCTGCTAGTTCAAAAGTTCAAGCTGCCAGAGTTACAACTTCAAGCTGCTCAACAGATTGATAACAGAAAGTGCTGAAATTTAGGAAGTGATATATATTTCAAGATTTGAAGATCTTCCAAGAATATCTACTACTAGAGAAATCAGAGTCCGTCAAGGAAACAAATCAGAAGGCTATATATAGATAGACTAGGTCTTTGTATTAAAAGTGTGTGTGTGCAAGTCCTGTAATCGTGGTGATTTATTGAAATTGCTTTCTGATAAGTTTCTCGAGCCTCTAAGGTTGTAAAATCCTAAGAACAATTGCGTTCTTCGTCTAATCAAAACAGATTAGAGGTGATTGTAATCAGAGATTTTGGCAATATAAAAGTTTTGATATTGGTTATATTTATTTGAATATACGTTCTTTATTGTTCTGAAAGTTTTCTTAAAACAGTTAAGTGTTATTCCACAAACTTCTTAATTGGACTTTGATTCAAAACAAGGTTATTGGTTTAAACTCTGATTTATTGAACCAGTTAATCTTAGGTGATTTTGATCCTGACAAGTGGTATCAGAGCCAGGTTTTATTTGTTATTCTTTGTTTTCAAAGTCAGAAACTTTCTTTGTTTAAAAATTTGTTATTTCTGCAATGGAGTTTGAAAATACCAGTAGTGGATCTGGGCAAGGACACAAAGTGCCTATGCTGAGTTGGAGATGTGGAAACTCAGGATTCAACAACACATTCAATTTATTGACTATGCCCTATGGGAAGCTGTTGAAAATCCTCCTGCAGTTGATCCTGAACTAGATACTGAGGGCAAACCAAAAAGAACACCTCCAAAAACTGAGATTGAAAGAAAGGCTAGAATGAATGAAGTGAAAGCTCTTACTCTTTTACAAATAGCAATTCCTAATGCTTATCAACATCAGTTTAAAAAGTTTTATTCTGCTTATTCTCTTTAGATTGCTTTAGAGAAAAGATTTGCTGGCAATGCTAGCACCAAAAGGAACCAAAAGGATCTCTTAAAACAGCAGTATGAAAACTTTTCTGGTGGCAAGAATGAAAACCTTACTCAAATTTTTGATAGGTTTAATAAGCTGATAGGTGATTGGAGAGTGCTAAGGTTAGCCTGGATCAAGATGAAGTGAACCGAAAATTTCTCAGATCTCTTGGTGAAGAATGGACAGTCTATGTTACCCAATGGAGAACCAAAGACACTCTAGATGAAATAGAGTTGGATGACCTTTACAACAGCCTGAGAGTGTTTGAATCTGAAATTGAAAATAAAAAGAAATCCTTTTCTTACAATCACAACACAGCTCTGTTGTTATAAGCATTAACTGATAAATCAAACTGTTGTGATTCTTTTTCAGGTGCTGATGGTAACTCTTCTGAAGTTCATTATGAAGCATTTGTTGCAAGTGATGGACTTTTGGCTCTTAATGTTGAAGATCTGGAACAAATCCATCCAGATTATTTAGAAGAGATGGACTTAAAGTGGCAACATGCTATGTTGACTATGAGGGCCAAAAGATTTCTGAAAAGGACTGGCAGACCAAACTTTCAAGCCAGAACAGAAGGCAAGCCAGCATTTGACAAATCAAAGGTTGAGTGCTTCAAATGCCACAAACTTGGCCATTTTGCTAGAGAGTGCAGATCACAAGGTCAGCAGCCACCAAGACCCCAGTAAACCAGTCAAACATCATCCTCACAAGCTCTTGTTTCTCAAGAAGACAATGTGTTTGACTGGAGTGACTAGACAGAAGAGGAATTTCAGAGTCAAGCTCTTATGGCAGAAACTACAACTGTCACTTCCACTGATCTACCATCTGAGGTAAATGCTAAACTCTGCTCTCAAACTTGCAAAAATATGGTTAAAAAGTACAGAGATCATAATGAGAGCATGTGCAAAACTCTAGCTAAGATGGAAGAGAGGAGATATGAGTATATGCAGGCTATAGAGAATCTTGAAAAACAGATCAATTACTATAAGGATAATGAGATTCAGATGGGACATGATAGAACATATCGTGAGTGGGAGAAAAAGGAACTGAATGAGAAAATAGAGACCCTAAATAAGAAATTAGATGAGGCTGAACAGAAGGTGTTAGAAGATAACAAGAAAGTAGAATCTATAAATATAGACTTGGGTAGCTTCAAGCTTGCCAATCAAAAGCTAGAACACTTAATGGAAGTCCAATTTAAAGATAGAGTCAAATCTCAACTCAATCCCAAGGAAGGTATAGGCTATAAGGCTACTCCACCCCCATATAATAACAAATACATTCATCCATTGAGTGAAGTTGCTGATAGGCTTGTGAATGAACCATTAAATGAGAAAATGAAAAATATAGATCCTATCCTTGAGGACAAGCCTGAATCTAAAGAAAAAGTGATTCAAAATGAAGGCTGTGAGTGTAAGGAAGCTGAGAGTAACTCCAAAACAATGAGTGAACCTATAGGACCTCCTACTTCCAGTTCTATTAGAACCAACAGTGTGAAAGGAAAAGGGAAGATGAGTGTATGCAACAATGCTCCACATGTTTCTGTACCTTCTAACTGTAACATTGCATCTTCTTCCAAAGCAAATAAAAAAGGTAAGACTGTTTCAATATGCACATGCCAAAAGCATGGTGTCTAAAAGTTTCCCACACAGCAACAGGTGAGGGGAAATCAAAGGAACAAGAACCAGTTATGGTTACACAAAACTGGTTCTCCAATCAAAACAATCAAAATATGTCTCCACTGTGGCAGAAAAAATCATTTGGCCAGACACTGTTTATATAAACCATCTGTTACAAAACAGACTGTGGTTCAAAAACATGCCATTGTTCAAAATTTAAAAGTTACAAAGGCCCAAATACTTGTCACACCAGTTCCAAAGAAGACAGTTGACCACAGGTACTTAAAAGTCACTAAAAGACAGCCTATACACCAAAAAGAAGTTTTAGCAAAATCAAACATGAAAAAGGTATGGTGTGTTAAAGGCAAAAACACAGATCAAACTGATAAGCCAAAAGTTGGAACTGGTAGTGCAAATTCTGAACCTACTAGCACTCAGCACCCAGTTCCAACTGCTCAGTCTAAAACTGAAACTGGTAGTGGATCTTCTGAGACTGTTAATGAAAAGGTTGGAAAGAACACCTGAATACCTCATGTCATAACTAAATACTCCTCACAAAATCCACCCAGTGGGTCTCACTATGTTTAAAAAGACACAAACAGTATTTAGTTATGTCAATACACAAGGACAACCCAAAACCAATTTGGTTTGGGTTTACTCCACTACTAACTAAGCTTTTTCTGTGCAGGGCAACCACAAGACCCAACATAAGACAAGATGGCATATGGACAGTGGATGCTCTAGGCACATGACAGGCAACTCAGAATGCTTGTCGAATTTCAAAAGCTTTGAAGGAGAGTTTGTTGCATTTGGGGGAAATTCCAAGGGAGGTAAGGTAACAGGTAAGGGTACTGTCAAAGCAGGAAATATGATATTCAATGATGTTTTGTATGTTGAACAGTTGAAGTACAATTTACTAAGTGTGTCTCAAGTTTGTGACAAACAAAATATTGTTTTATTCACAGACTCTGAGTGCATTGTCCTCTCAAAAGATTTTGAAATACCTGAAAATCTTGTTTTTCTCAGAACACCAAGAAAGGACAATGTCTACTGTTTGGACACAGAACTTTTATCCAAATCAAATAGTTTAAGCTGTTTGATATCCAAAGCATCATCAAATGAGTCTGCTTAATGGCACAGAAGGATGTGTCACATGAACTTCAAATCCATGAATGTTTTAGTCAAAAAGAACTTGGTAAAAGGTTTACCACAAAAGGAGTTCATTTGTGATGATCATTGTGTAGCATGTCTCAAAGGCAAGCAACACAAAACTTCTCATAAGGCCAAGGAAGTAAATTCAATCTCATCTGCTCTTCATCTTATTCATATGGATCTTTTTGGTCCAACATCTTTTTTGAGTTTGAATAAAAGAGCCTGGTGTTTAGTCATTGTTGATGATTTCACCAGGTTTACATGGGTTTAGTTTCTTAGGACTAAGGATGAAACTGCTGAGTTAGTCAAATCCTTTATTCTAAAATTTGAAAATCAATCTAACTTAAAAGTTAAGGTGATTAGGTCAGACAATGGAATTGAGTTCAAAAATCATATCCTAAACAGTTCCTATGAGTCTAAAGGCGTTGCAATGCAATATAGTGCACCTAGAACACCACAACAAAATGGTGTAGCTGATAGAAAGAATATGACACTAATAGAGGCTGCTAAAACTAGGTTGGTTGATTCCAAACTGCCAATGACCTTCTGGGCAGAGGCAGTAAATACAGCATGTTATGTTCTAAATACGGTTCAAGTTGTTCAGTCACAAGGGAAAACTCCCTATGAGTTATTCCATCACAGGATTCCCTTAATAGCCTTTCTAAAACCTTTTGGCTGTTCATGCACTATCCTCCAAACTAAAACTCACTTAAGTAAGTTTGAAAGTAAGGTTGAAGAAGGATTCTTTGTAGGATAATCTATTCAAAGCAAAGCCTATAGGGTATATAACAGTGTGTCTACAACCATTGAAGAAAGTGCCAATGTTGAATTTAATGAAAACACTGCAAATGTCAAAGGCACTGATCCTGATTGGTTGTTTGATTTAGATTCACTGACAAATTCTCTAAGCTTTGTTGAGTATTCTGCAGGAACTGTTGGAAACAGTGTTGAAATTGTCAGTACAAATTCTCATGCTGGTAACACAAATATTCAAGCTGTTGGCACAAAGTTTCCAACAATTGCAGATTCTGCTACATGGGATGAGTATATTGTACTACCACTTCTCTCTTTTGACCCACCTGGAGTCCTGATTGATCAACAAGACATACATACAGAGTTTAAAGTGCCAATCCCAAGCCCTGAAGTAACAGCTCCAACCAATAGGGAAACAGTCCCATCTCCAAATCCAACTGTTACTGAAGCAGAATCATCAAGTGGTGCAGAAGGTGATGATACAAATCTGGGAAGCTCATTTCAGACAGAAAGGGAACCTACACTCATGGTTCACAAGTATCACCCTCTTAACCAGATAATGGGAGATCCACGCTCTCCTGTGCAAACAAGGACAATGATTTACAAGGAATAAACTGCTACTGACTTAGCAGTCCCTGAATTTAGTTTAGCTGCCTTTGAACATGAATGTTTCATGTCATAATTAGAACCAAAGAAGGCATCTGAAGCACTGAAGGATCCATCTTGGATTGAGGCAATGCAGGAAGAACTTTTGCAATTCAAGATTCAGAATGTATGGACTCTAGTTGATTTTCCTAAATGTAAGAGGGCAATTGGTACAAGATGGGTGTTCAGAAACAAGAAGGATGAAAGAGGTGTGGTGATCAATATCAAATCAATACTGGTAGCTCAAGGATACACTCAAGAAGAAGGAATAGACTATGATGATGTCTTTGCCCCAGTAGCAAGGATAGAAGCCATTAGACTGTTCCTAGCATATGCCAGCTTCAAAGGGTTCAAAGTGTACCAAAATGATCTAGAATCTACATTCTTATATGGTACAATTGAAGAAGAGGTTTATGGGTGTCAACCCCCTGGATTTGAAGACTATAAGTATCCAGACAGAGTCTACAAGCACTCTATGGACGCCACCAAGCCCCAAGAGCATGGTATGACACTTTGTCTTCATATCTTCTACAGAATGGATTCAAGAGAGGTACTCTGGACAAGACATTATTCACAAAGTCCATCAAATCAGAGATTCTTCTTGTTCAAATCTATGTTGATGATATCATCTTTGGATCAACAAATGACATTCTGTGCAAGGAGTTTGAAACTTTGATGCACAAGAAGTTTCAAATGAGTTCAATGGGGGAACTAACTTTCTTTCTAGGATTGCAGGTCAAGCAGAAACCCACTGGACTTTTCATAAGTCAATCAAAGTATGTGAATGACATCCTAGACTAGTTTGGATACAAGGACACCAAGGTTGCCAGCACACCAATAGACACTCGTAAACAGCTTGATGCAGATAAAGAAGGAGTGGATGTGGATATTCATTTGTACAGATCCTTGATAGGCTCACTAATGTATCTTACATCTTCTAGACCTGATATAATGTTTGCTGTTTGTGTTTGTGCCAGGTTTCAATGTGCTCCAAAAAATTCACATCTGTTTGCTATTAAGAGAATCTTTAGATATCTCAAAGGTCAACCAAAATTGGGCCTATGGTATCCTAAGGACTCCCCTCTTGAACTCACAGCTTACTCTGATAGTGACTATGAAGGTTGCAACATAGACAGGAAATCCATAACTGGTGGATGTCAATATCTAGGAGCAAGACTAGTCTCTTGGCAGTGCAAAAAGCAGACAACAGTCTCCACTTCATCCACTGAGGCAGAATACTTTGCAGCCGCCAGCTGCTGTTCCCAAGTGATGTGGATTTGGAACCAACTGAGAGACTATGGTATGAACTTTTGATCTACTCCTATTTATATTGACAATTCAAGTGCAATCAGCATTGTACAAAATCCAGTGAAATTTCCCAAAACCAAGCACATAGACATTAGATCCATTTTATAAGGGACTGTAATGAGAAGAAATAAATCCAAGTTACCAAAATTCATACAGATGATCAGTTAGCTGATCTATTTACAAAACCATTTGATGTAGGAAGATTCACCTTTCTGGTATCAAATATTGGCATGGTAAAGTTGGATTATTTTGTTTTTAATCATTTCTCCCTTATACAATGAGAAAAACACTTATTACATGTGCTTAGTTAAGGGGGAGACACTATTTCATTTAATGTTGTTCATTTTTCAACTAACAACTTGAGATTATTCTCAAGCTGCTAGTTCATTTTCTCGAACTGTTAGTTGTTTCACTTGGTCTGCCAAGTGTGCAGGGTAATTCAGTCATTCCTCATGAGATAGTGCGCGGGACTAGATATTTTTGAAAAGCCAAACCCTTAAAAGTCCCAGTTTCGTTTGATTGCAACTAACAGTTGCAAAAATATCTTCCACAATCTTTTTCACCTTCTCTCTCTGTGCGATTCTCACATAGTCGTTCAAAACCCTAAATCCTCGTCTTTGTGATCATCAATGGAGTTTGTCAAAAAACACAATTGCCTTCCCTACTCTCTCAAACACGCTGAACTATAGCCATTCCATGATATGATGGATTTTCTACGCGGTTCTAATATCCATTATGCTCTAACCGTCAATCCCACTATATACGTTTCTCACATAGAGCAGTTTTAAATATCAGCCACTGTTAATACCATTGATGGAATCACTTCTTTCACATCCATCATTGATGGTGATCCCATTACCATCACCGAGGAGACTATACGACAACATCTGCATCTTCAAGATGCCACAGGTATATCTGATCTCTCCCTTACTGCTTTACATGAAGGTCTTTTTGAAATAGGGCATAGGGGCCCAACTGATTCTTTTACCTTCTATAAAGCACATTTTGGTCCTAAATGGAAATATCTTGTACATATTACTCAGCAATGTTTAAGCCCTAAAAGGACTGGTTGGTCTGAACTCTTCCAATTTTGCCACTGCTTTAGTGTGCTTATCCACCGGCCAACAGTTTAATTTTTCTAATATGATTTTTCAAGGGATGTTAAGGCACCATGCCTTAAAGAATGGGAAATTTTTGATGTATCCACGGTTTTTGGCAGAAATAATTACAAAATCTTGCAATAATTTTAAAGTACATAAACGGATACATGTTTCCCATAGGCACTCTTTACCTACTATTAAAAGAATTTTGAAACCAAATGCCAATTTTCACAGTGTGGATGTCCCTTTGCCTCATGCATTTGCAGGATGTCCATCCAAGAAACAGAGAAGAGGGTCCTGAGCAAGCTCAGACATCTATTACTGCTTCACCCCCAGGACCCCAACCCACTCCTCAAGATACAAATACTTCCTCTGCACCTTCTACTATACATACCTCCCCAGCCCCTTCACTAAAAATATATAAACGACAAAGGGTTGTAGGAGCTCCTTCCTCCTCCGTCCAATCCCCAGAGCCAAATAGCTCTGTGGAGGGAGACAATCCTGCACAGAATATCGATAGGGAACCCATTGAGGAACCTCCCACCCTCAATTTGGAGGTGAACATTCCATCAGAGGATCTTCATACGGGATTTGTGGCTGGTGCTACTGATGTCTCTACACATGGGGCACAGGACAATACCAACATCTCTAAGACCACACCCCTGGCAACAGAGGGTGTGCAAGCACCTTCTGGAAGTCCCTAGTACCAAGAACAAAGGGGCCCAAATATTTCTACTTCTGGAATTGATGTCAGTGATAGATCTCAAATCCCACTATCATTTGAAGAACTTGAGGCTAGTCTGCAACTTATGGCATTGACAGATCTACAACTAAAACCTGTTGTAGCCATTTTGGAACATTACAAGACCATTATTGCTGCACAGGGATCACAAATCACAGCTCTACAACACCTCACAACAGTCCAACAACAATGACTTGACCAGTTTCACCTTGGGTTCAAGTTATTTGGCAACAAGATCATACAGCTCGAGAAGATGGTTCGATCCTTGCTTGCAAAGGTTTTTGGTCCCCCTGATCAAACCAATGCATCCAAAAAGGGGGAGAATCAGGATATCCCAATTCCAGTCCAAACAACTTCAACTTCACCAACAACAGTCCCAGCTTCTAGGCTAACAGTCCCATCAGGTTCTCAAGCTGTTAGTCTAGATGCTCAAGTTGTTCCCATTTAGCCAAGTGGAGTGTTTATCAAAGAAGGTCCTCAAGCTCCTACCTCAGCAGTCCAAGCCATAGTATCAGCTTCCACAAGCAAGGGAAAGGGCATTTTGATTGAGCCTCCAAAGATTAAATTCATTTCAAAAGAAGCCCAAGTTGCCCATGATGCTGAACTGGCCAGAAGATTGGTAGAAGAACAAGATCAAATCCTAGACCAGCAAACCCATGAACAAATGGGAGATGATGAAACCTTTTGAGATTACCTAAGAGGGTTTGTGGTCAAAGAAAGCCAGAAGAAGAGGAAAAGGCCAACAGGGCCTTCAAAGGCAGAACACAAAATATATTTGATCAATTTCTCTGCAACAGCACGTATTTCGAAGGTTATTGCTCAAACTTGGTCAACTGAGAAGCTTCAGGCTCTATATGACAGAGAAAAAGAAAAAGAAAAAGCCACCAAAGCCTCCCAACAAGTCCAAGATCCACAAGAACTAGCTCAAACTGTTGGTGATGTTCCTCAACCTGAATCTATCCAACAAGCAAAGTTTGATCAAGTTAAGAGAGTGTTGTTTGATCAACAACTGCAAAAGGCTATGTAGATTGAAAAGATCCTTGATCAGCATGACTTCTCCAAACCTCCATCTACTTATTGGTATGCTAATTCAATGAATGACATTGATTTAGTATATCATTTTGTAATCAAAAGAGAAGCTGGTCCAGAGGAAGAATACAAGAGCCTAATCCAACTGGTTCAAAGATTGACTAGAGATGAGCTGACACAAATGCATAATATTGGAACTGTCAGTCACTCCATGTCACCAATTGTATGGGTTCAGACAAATTTGAAAGATCTCAGAAGCATTTTTGATCCAGAATCCACCAGAGTGGATATAGAAGCTGCCAAGGAAATGAAGATTGTAGAGGTTGATTTATATGCCAAATCCATGACATATAGACTCAAGCTTGCAGACAGATCCAGCAGATTCTACAATTTTGAATTCCTTGATTTTCCAAAAGCATGGCTACTCCAAATGAGCTCTATGAAGATTGAATGTGATAAATTAGAGTTAAAGAGAGAATTCATAAAGGCTATAAGGCAGAAACTTTCACAGTTTTAAGTTTTTGGATGCCTTAGTTTGTATATAACAGTTTTACTTTGATTTATTCCTTATTTGTGTAGAAACTTAAAGTCTTGTATAAAGAATTGAAGTTAGGGGGAGATTGTCGGGAAATAAACTAAGAATGTCAAGCTGTTAGTTAGATTTCTCAAGCTTTTAGTAGTATTTCTGTGTAATTACAAAGTTCGAGCTGTCAGTTCAACAAACTCAAGCTTCTAGTTCAAAAGTTCAAGATGCCAGAGTTACAACTTCAAGTTGCTCAATAGATTGATAACAGAAAGTGCTGAAATTCAGGAAGTGATATATATTTCAAGATTTGAAGATCTTCCAAGCATATCTACTACCAGAAAAATCAAAGTCCGTCAAGGAAACAAATCAGAAGGCTATATATATAGATAGACTAGGTCTTTCTATTAAGAGTGTGTGTGTGTGTGTGTGTGTGTGTGTGTGTGTGCGTGTGTGTGTGTGTTTGCAAGTCCTGTAATCATGGTGATTTATTGTAACTGTTTTCTGATAAGTTTCTCAAGCCTTTAAGGTTGTAAAACCCTAAGAACAATTAGTGTTCTTCGTCTAATCAAAACTGATTAGGGGTGATTGTAATCAGAGTTTTTGGCAATATAAAGGTTTTGATATTGATTATATTTATTTGAATATATG
Organism: Centrapalus pauciflorus; assembly: GCA_020465985.1. Classification (NCBI taxonomy): domain Eukaryota; kingdom Viridiplantae; phylum Streptophyta; class Magnoliopsida; order Asterales; family Asteraceae; genus Centrapalus; species Centrapalus pauciflorus. Next base: position 195,262 of record JAANYP010000657.1, on the reverse strand, counting down.
TTCTTTATTGTTCTGAAAGTTTTCTTAAAATAGTTAAGTGTTATTCCGCAAACTTCTTAATTGGACTTTGATTCAAAACAAGGTTATTGGTTTAAACTCTGATTTATTGAAACCAGTTAATCTTAGGTGATTTGATCCTGACAGATAATTATTTAAAGGAAGTTAAAATAATTTATCATTATTATTCGAAAACAATAACTATATTTATTAAATATAGTTTAATAAAAAAGTTTCTAAAAATGGTAAGTTTAAATTTCAAAGGTATTTGAATTGTTAATTGGATATTTTAAGAAAAGGAATAGTTATGAATCCAAACATAATGCAAATATAGATTTAAATTTAAAATTTTTCCAGGAAAAAGTTTCTAAGTTTACTTAATCTTGATGTTTACTATTTTATTATTGGTCATTTTTGGGAAGGCCTGTGTGCCATTGGAATCCCGATTTTATAATGTAATCTGTAATAAGGTTAGAAAATAGACAAATGTATTTAGATTAACATCATGTAAATTTCTTGGCGAAGATATCCATCAAGAAGGAGTTCATTCATCAAGGACGCTCGAAGACATCATCGGATGCTGAGGCTAGTGGGAGCTGAAAAAGTTCAACCTTCTTGCCTTGTGTCTTGATTTTGTCCTTTAGGTTTTGGCCTAAATGGTTTGTCTGTATGGCTCTCGGAAACCAATTTAGTTTCGGCAAGGCTATGTCACCATGTGGTTGTATGTTTTAATTCTTTTTTGCTTTATATATATCTGCATGGTTGTGGTGACAAGTACATAAATAAAAGAAATCAAAACTACACTCATTTTTTATGAAAAAATTAAAGTATTTAAAAGGAAGTTTAAATTGGAAACTTTAATAATTTTGTCAAGTGTTAAATGACATTTTTTAAGAAATTAGATTTTCAATTAAAATGAGATTTATTTTAAAATGTCATATGCTCAAAGAGTTGAAAGATATTTTAAACTGGTATATTAATTGGACCATTACCAGAATAGGTGGTGTCTAGGATAGTCACGCTCGGGTTGTGGTTGTTGGAATTTCCGAATGTTTTATAATCGAAAGGATCCTGCCCGCCGACTGACCTGACTGTCCACTAGTTCTTGGTAAGAGACTGGTTATAAACCCAAATTAAAAATCTGAGACAACACGCCATCCATATAGTGGCACTCACGGTTTCCGGTCGTCGTAAGTAGGTTCAGCCTCCGTTGGGTGCTTACACCGTAAACTCGGGAAGCTTTGAGGTGAGCATTATGGATCCTAAGTAAGACTTAGGCCAGTGACTTGCAGTTGTTATATGCTGTGTGTCAGTACTAGTTCCTCAGTAAGATTGTTGTCCAAGGTGTGGATGAGATTAAACATGATCAATTTAAGAAATTGAAAATCTCATAAGATCTAAGAATTGCAAAGGAGTTGTAACTGGTAATAAGTTGTCAGCCTAAGTAGCTTATTCATGTAGGTTCAGCCTCCATTGGGTGCATAAATAAGTAAAAGGGTTCTTAGGATTAATAATTCTAAATTTTGGGTTATTGATTTATTAATATTTAATCAAATACTAAATTCTGAAAAATATTTTTAGATGGTTGGAAGAGGCAGAGATAGAAGCAGTTTAAACGATAACAACGAGAATGACAATAACAACAACAACAATGATAACGTCAATCTCCTTCCTCCACCTCCTCCTATTGCTAATCCTCCACAAGTGCACAACACTGCTACTCTAAGGTCCATTCTGGACAAAGAAAAACTCAGAGGAAATAATTTCCTGGACTAGGAATGATATCTAAAGATTGTTCTGAGAATGGAGCAAAAGTCGTATGTTCTGGAAAGGGCAGTAAGATATGCTCGCGCATAGACTGCTACAGTTGAGGAGAAAACTCTCGACAAGAAGCATTCTAAGGATGCAGTCGATGTTGCTTGTCTACTACTAGCAACCATGACATCTGAGCTGCAGACTAACCTTATAGATGTCCTAGCTTACCAGATGCATCACCTGCTAAAGATATGTTCCAGACTCAGGCTCAGACTGAGAGATATAATGCGACTAGAGTTCTAAACTCTTGCAAAATGGCAGAAGAAACATCTGTTAGACCCCATGTGCTGAAGATGAAAGGTTATCTGGATCATCTTAGTAGACTTGGGTATCCCGTGACACATGAGATGGCCATGGATCTAATTCTCATTTCCTTATTGAATGAATTTATGCAATTTGTAATTTATTACAGTATGCATAATATGGAGAAGATGATCAGTGGGCTGCATCAGATGCTCCAGACTGCTGAGGGAATGATTAAGGAGAGAAGATATGAAAAGAGACGGAAGGGAAAGCAAGTTCCAAAGCAGGAGATTAAAGTTAACAAGTAGCTAAAGCCTAAAACCAGAGAAGTCAAATCCAATTATGACAAATGGTTAACGTGCTAGGAAACTGGGCACTGGAAAAAAATGATTTGTCCGAAGTACTTGGAAAAGGTCGGGGTTGACCGCACTGAGACTTCGGGTATATGAATCATTCACTTCTATTGCTCTTGGATATGTGATAGCCAATTGAACAAAGTGTTATGCATAATGTCTGCAAGGACTAAGGAGAAGTGAAAAGAGATGACATGACCAGTGGGAGCATTGAGACGTCTTAGAGAATACTCTGATGGATGTCATCAATAGCTTATCATGGTGTAGTAAACAATTTTGTAGTTGAATTTCTTTCAAGTATTTTTGGGATATATAAAGAAATTTTTGGAGTTGAAAAATTGTTGCTTGAAATTCCTATTTTAAAGTTATTAAGCCATGATTATAGACTATTAATTCAAGTGGAGCTTGAATAGTAACTTGTCAATGGAGATTGGACAAGTTAGTAGTGAAATTTAGATAAAAAGGAGGAAACTATTGTGAATTCATATTTCATGCAATTCATACAACATTAAACACAATTCATATGAACAATTATTATCAACACATAAAATTGAATGCTTAGATTGAGATGAGAGAATATTACATTGATGTTCTTGGTGACTTGCACAACACTTTTTCTCTCTCAATCAGATCCGTGTATGTGTACTCTTCAATCCCCTTATAACAGTACACATACACTCCTATTTATACACAATACAAAGTATTGAGTATTTACACAAACAACCCCTGAACTTTTACAATAAAATTGATTACAACTCTATATAAATTTGTACCCAACAATCTCCCCTTTAGAGATGAAATCAATTTTCAAATTAAAGTACATTGCAGGGAACTTGAACATTCTTTCTTGAAACTTTTCTTGCACCTTCTCTTCAATCTCTGAATCTTCTGATAAAATCTTCTTCTTTATTGTCTCACTCTGATCTTCACATCTCTTCTATTCTGATCTTCTCTTTTCTTGTAAGCACACTCCCCCTTGGATCATGAACAACTTTTTAATCTCTTCCTTGATAAATTGTCTTGAGATGATGTAGCAATTGCCTTCAGTTGATTTCAAACTACTCAACAGTTGTTTCTGAAATTCAGCTTTTCTCCCCCTCATGATGATCATAAAAAATTATGAACATCATGCAAAAACTTCAGAAACATTAATTCACTGAAATTACAGTAGAAGAAATACAACAGCAATTACAACTCAGAAATTGTTACAAATTAATATTCTCCCCCTTAAACTGATATCTCTCCCCCTACACAAAACAGATTTATCTCACCCCCTCAAAAATTTCACTCCCCCTCGAATTGATATTATATCATTTTAGAACAAAGCTTTACAATTTTGGGGAAAATGAAACACATTCATTTTGTGAGAAAACAAGTCCAGGTCCACATAGGATTCCTGTTTGCACAATAGACAAAATCTATGTGACCTGCTTTCAGCGCTGGCGTGATGTTAACACTGGTAGGATTTCCAAATAGTCATCGTGAAATCCTTTATCATGAAAGAATCACTCATATTTGTTCCAGCTTAGTCACTTTGGGCTAGTAGTTTATAGTCACGCAGACTGTTAGACTCGATGTGTCCTAAAAGTGTATATAATCATCTCTAGACACAATGTGCATCAAATGAAATTGGAGACCGGAGCAACTGTCTTCCTTGTTTCAATATCAATAATATCCAAATGATATATCGATAGAAATGTGCTATATATCCATGATTATTTAAACAGAAATCTTTTGAGAGATAACTGAGTAGTTGGTTGGGTTAAGTGCATGCGTCACTGGGTCCATGACGTCTTTTTCAATATCAAGTCACCTAGGGCTTGATAGATTATGTGGTTTACCCAGCAGACACAGTGTAGGATAGGATTATCTTTTCTTCAAATCCTTTCTCAACTCTCAGCTCTCAGCTTTTTTCAACTTAGCTCCCTCCGGCTCACTTTTCAGAATTAAATTCAGTCAGCTTTATAAGAAAAGCATGATCTGATGAACCACCATCTCCTTTTAATATCCCTTTCATTTACATTTTACCTCTGCTCGACCCTGTTAGTATCCCGTGATAACTGACACTTCTCAACTAATAAACCTAAAGAACCCTCACCCACACAAACTATAGATGGTTTGCTCCGTCTTCCGGTTCTGGTTAGACCATAGAAACGTAATTTATGCCTATCACTCAGATTGGTGCATAATCGAAGTCAGCAGAAAGATTTTTAGCTTTGAAGCTCAAGGGATATCGGAGAGATTATACTCAAAGAATATGGGAGACATCATAATAAAATAGAAAATCTGATATATGAAATGAAAAGAACCAGATTTTCTTGAAAGAATTAGCACTTGGGAGATAACAAAGAGAATCCATTATAAATTGGAAGCATTGTAACAAAGAGAATCTCAGAAGAAATGAGATAATGAACATCAAAGAGATTAGATCAATTAATCTCAATGAGAGATTCAGAGAATCAGAAAAAAAATGAAAATATTTTGCTTTTCAGCTCAAAAACTCTTTTTATGTGTGTATCAAATATTTTCGTGAAAAATCACACACAGTTTTGAAAAATGTCATCGTCAAAGTGCATCTGAAACTCCCCCTAAAAATAAGCACACAAAGTTAGTCAACTCAGAGAAATTAAATCAGGAGCAAAAAATTATAAAAATAAAAACTCCCTCTTTGTCAATTTCAGCTTCAGAGTTGAATTCAGGGCAGGAATTCCAGTAAGATTTGTCTCTCAGACTCGGGTTTTAATCTAAAATGATTAGAAGCCATATGTCGCGGAAGCTCGGGTTTCAGTCTGATGTAACTGAAAGCCTTTGTCTCTGGTTCATTAAAGTCCGGGTTCTAGTCTGAATTAACTAGAAACCAATTTTGAGTTTAAGCACGGGTCTTGACCTGAAGTAATCAAGAGCCTATTGAAATGAAAACGGGTCCTTATCTGGAATGATAAGAAACCTATAACCTGCAAAATTTAAGATGTCTTTGGTATCCAAAAAGATTTGGATCCAGACTTGTTAGAGCTCTTGGGTACCCATTTCAAAACAGATTTTGGTACCCACTTGTACTTGGGTTTAGGTACCCATTGCAAGGTATAAATATCAGCTTCTCTTTCAAAAGCAGAAAACAAATTTCTTTGAGTATTTGAAAATTGAATATCTGAATTTCTAAAGAAACTTGAGTTTGAATGTCCGGTTCTAGCCTGTTTCTGGTAATATTTGGTGTTTTTTTGAGAAATTCTTTTCTGTGAAGAATGACTAGTATTTCCAGAAACTTTAAGAAAAGTTGACTTTGAAGATTCACCGGTGTAAATCTTTATCGGAAGTTGTTCAGCAACTTTATCTTTGCCTCTGTGTATCTTTAACAGATAGTTAAGTTTAAGATCTGAATAAGAATCAAATTTATAAAATTCAGTTGAATTATTTTAACTTTCTGTAGATAAATCAGAATGATCAACTTTGGATTTTAAACAAACTGAAGAAATCTCAACCTTTGATTCTTTTGAAGAAGGAGAATCACTAAGTTGTTTGGTAAGATGAAGTATCTGATCTTCTAAACCTTTGATAATGACCAAATATGAATTTTTGTCATTATCAAATGATTGGAAATCAGTTTTAAAAGATTGTTCTTTAATTAAAAACATCTTTCTTTCATCTTCAAACAACTAAGATTTTGTTTGAAAGTCTTGTTCTTTCAGTAAGAACATATGTCTTTCCTTCTCAAGAGAATCTTTAGTTAAAGATAACTCTTTTTCAAGAGCAAAAAATTCTTCTGATTTGTTTAAAACACAATTTTGATCAGTATGATTTGTCTTGGAAAGTAATTCTTCAAGATCTTTAACTTTCTTGTAAAGATCAGATCTTTCAGGCAAAAGATATTTGAGTTGAGTTGCAGTCTGAAAATTTTCTTGTTTCAGCTCATCAAGTTCTTTAAGTAATTCAGATATTTTCAATTGATGAGCACAACTCTCAGAGTTTTGTTTTTCTATTAAGCTCTGAATTTCTTCATTCAGTATTTGTACGTCACGTAACGCCAAATGTTTATCAGTATTTAACTGAATGAGAATGTCGTAATTGTTCTTACGAATCTTTTCAGATTCAGTAAGTTTGACAATTAGCTCAGACTTTGAAAAATGTTCATATGCCATTATGAATTGCAGAAAAATAAATCTTCCAAGATTTTTTATGAAAAAAACTAAATAAATTTTGATGAAACTTTGAAAAATTATTTCAGTTAATGATTTACTTGTGAAAAATCAGCTCTGAAATGACTTTTTGACGTTAAAATTTCAGCTAGTCTGCATAAAATTGCCCGTAACTTTTTTATGGAGTGGAATTGGGCCTCGAAAATTTACCGAACAGGCTTTGCCCGTTCTAGAAATATAGATCTCTTTTCAAGCTTCGATTTGACGTATTGTAGGCCTTCCAACGATGTTCCAGTCAAAAGTTATGACCAATTTAAGCAGAATAGGTCATATAGTTAAACTCGAATGATAAAAGATGAAACTCGAATGAATAAGAATCAAACTCGAATGATGAAGAATTAAACTCGACTGAAGTAGCTTGAAATTCGATGAACTAAGTATGAATCTCGGTTAAAAAGGCAATAAACTCGATTGATTAATCACTAAACTCGAATAACAAGAAATCAAACTCGAATGTGGAGTAATGAAACTCTTGACAAACTCGAATGGACAGTTTGAAAAACAAACTCGAAAGAATAAATCAAACTCGAATGTTTCCTTTTGCAACTCGCATAAAGCTGTAGTGCAACTCGATGAATGCATATGTAAAACTCGAATGAAGCATTCATCAAACTCGATTGAATGTCTTATGCAACTCGAATGTGCCTATATCAAACTCGATTAAAACTAAAATTTTAGTTTTATCCGAGTTTAACCAGTTTTTCAAAAATCCAAGTTTAAAATCCCTATTTTCAACTAAAATACATCCAATTGATTTCAAAATGAACTCGAGAGTTTGGCTTTTTATTACAAACACATTTTGAGAGACAATTTTGTCTAAAATCAGATCAAACTCCCAAATTAATGCAAGAACAGTGAAGAACACATAAAGTTTCAAAAAATTAAAAAATTTCAAATTACTTTTTGCGTGTTTTGAGTTACAATCTGATACTTATACCATTGAAATCGCCTTTAAAATCTTCACCTTCGATCCAATTTTCAATCTATTTCATCCACAAAATCAAAATCCATTTTGATTTTTCTGATTTTCGAAAAAAAAAATTTTGTTCGAAAAATGAATTTTCAGATTCAAAGTTCAATCAATTTCAGCCATATTAGGCTTTGATACCAATTGTGAATTCATATTTCATGCAATTCATACAACATTAAACACAATTCATATGAACAATTATTATCAACACATAAAATTGAATGCTTAGATTGAGATGAGAGAATATTACATTGATGTTCTTGGTGGCTTGCACAACACTTTTTCTCTCTCAATCAGATCCGTGTATTTGTATTCTTCAATCCCCTTATAACAGTACACATACACTCCTATTTATACACAATACAAAGTATTGAGTATTTACACAAACAACCCCTGAACGTTTACAATAAAATTGATTACAACTCTATATAAATTTGTACCCAACAGCTATGTTGTTGTGTGAAACTCTTAATGTGTTCAAATGAAATTTCATCAAACTTGTTATTTCTTGAAAGTTAGTTCAAGACATTATATGAGTTGGATATTCATCCGTGATTATATGGATGAAACTAATAAATGCAGAAATAAATTTAAAGGAGTTACAAGGAGCTTAATTCACTTAACTTGTCAGAAACAATTAAAAATTTGATAAGTCAGGATTGTTTAGACAAGAAGTAATCACATTTTATAAAATTACATATGAAATGTATACAACTTGTGTGATGGTTAGTCAAGTAATAACATTTGACTTGTTTAAACACTCGTCGGCAAACTTGACGGAACACCACAACAAAATGTTGTAGATAACCATGTTCTAGTGGTTATGGATACATATCACCAATGTTGAACACAATGTTATTAAGTTAAGATATCTTGTTAAGATATTGATAACCTGCCTACTGTCAGTCTCTAGACTAAACATCTAAACGTATCACTAGTAGCAATTAATCTGAAATGCTAGAGTACCTAAATTTTAAACATGGTGTCTTTATGAGTGATTTACCAGTTCCGCTAAAGATAATGGATATAAATTTGAAAGGAGATTCAGAATGGATTTGAATAATATTACAAGTAAATGTAATAAAGAACCAGTGAAAGTTTTCAAAGATAAACAGTAATGAAGTTAGTAGAGAACACTCTCAATAAGATCATGACTGAAATTAATTTTTCGTTAGATCATATTACCTTTACATTTGATAAAGGAACAACGGAATTTAATTGTTGTGTTTATTGAGACAAAGGAGATGAACATAATATCTTTAATATTGTCATATTTTGCATTTATTAGAAACCTGAGAATAAATTTGAAGTTATTCTAAAAATATTCCAGCGCTGCTTGTTATCGTGGGAACCACAACGATAATTAAAAGGCAACTGTGGTTTTTGGTTGATATTCATGGGTGATGAATATGGCAAAGGTTGAACCAAATTCACAGGTATTTGTTGCGAATAAATATTAGACAAACCACCGATTGAGACCACTTTGTGGATCATTGTCATGACTCGTCTCAAGAAGGAACTCCTTAGTTCGGAGATATCTACGTAATTCAGTGCGAGTGCGCTGTACGCTTGGCCTAACCTAACATCATCCGTAACTGGGTGATCATAACGGTTTGAGGCTGGATGCAGTGGGAGTCGTGCTAGAGGCCTAGATTGTCTATATGGGATTTGCACCTTCTTTTAACTAAAAAGAGATATTTCTGGGCCCCTCGGCAATCGATACTAAAAGAAATGCATGGATGTGCTTGGACAGAAGTGATGTGTTCTACTCTATCTGTTACAGTTCAGTATGAGATCAAAGAGTCGAGAAACATAATCATGTTCGCTACGGTTGATCTAATCCATGCCTAGCTTTCACATTGAAATATCGTGATGCATGAGATATAACCTAAGTTTCTTTTTGGAAGGTCATTTCAACAAGAATGCCCGAATGGGAGTAAGAGCTTTTATGACCTTGGTTGCTAAAGTGTCTAGCCATGACCTTCTTTAGGCCCATGCTGCAGGATAGTATGCCGTCTTACACAAGTGGGAGTATGTTAATGTATGGTGTGTAAAGATGACATCAGTACTGCATCATGACTGATTTCATAAAACACTTGAGAGTCACACTGATGAGCACAACTGAGCAGATGCAATCGAACGATTGAATAAATAATATTGGATATTGTTTATAACACGAGATGATCATTGAGATTAAATTAATGGGTGATTAATTATATCTCAAAGTACGGGCACTAAGATTGCAATATTAGATATTGTAGTGATTTATTTGTCATTGAATGATAATTAAATAATTATCTAGTCTGTTATTTACTGCACGAAACACTCAATGTAAGCCATATTAATCTCTGATACCAATTGATGATATAAAAAATAATATAGATTCAAGATCTGAGACACAAAACTTTGTATTCAAAGATAACTGAATGATTATATTGAGAGAGTTTAGAAAAGCGAAAGCTTTTCAACTGTTACGATGAAAGTTCCTTACAAATGACATGTATACTATGCCTCAACTATTAAAGAATTTCACAATAAGCCCCTAGACATTAAATCCATAAATCAAACTAATATTCCTAACACTGTACATACATATACATATATATACATACATATATATATATATATATATATATATATATATATATATATATATATATATATATATATATATATATATACATAAATAAA
>JAANYP010000657.1:0-177500 GCA_020465985.1 Centrapalus pauciflorus | reverse complement strand
GCTCCAATTTGGGTTTTCATTTCATATCACAAACTCACCCAATCATTTATATATTTATGACTCAAATGCTTCAATAAACTAGAAATATTACCATAAACATGAATTTAGAGTCATTTACTAACTCAATCATAAAAACCCACATAGGGTTGTGTTCTTCAAACTTGAAGAACAACAATGGAGATGAAGAAAATATGAAAGGAATGTTTTATACCTTCAAAGATGGTACCAAAATATGATTTTCCAACCTTCAATCTTCAATCTTTGATCAACCAACCAAAACCCTAATTTATTTTCTTCTTCCTTCTCTCAACTCTTACAAAAAATGAAGTTTGTGCATATGTGTGTGTTTGGACGAAAATAAGGAGAAAAAGGAGATGGTTTGGCCTTTGGCCACCTCCAATCCTCCAACTATGCTCACATGTGCAATATACCCCCTTCCTTACATATCTTTCAATTTCATTTATATAAAAATACAAATTAAAATGCCATAACTTGCATTAGTTAATAATTCAACATCTAAATAAATAGATTGACGTAAATACACTAAATATATTTAAACACGGCATTGATCGATTATTATGTCATACTAATCATTATTTAAATGACAAAGTACATTACCTACTTTTGTCATTTCTGTACTACCCAACATTTTATTTTTTCTTTAATCATTCAAGTCCTAATAATAGCGATCATCACTAATATTTGGTAATTAAGTCATAATATTGTACCTAAGTTCACAATTATAATTGTTTCACAAAGTTAATTACCTTTTTAAATTATTGGGGTGTTACAATTCCTCCCCACTTAAAAGGATTCCGCCCATGGAATCAACTCGGCTCAAACATCGCCGGGTATTTGGCCTTCATCTCGGCCCTCGTTCCACAGGTCATTAAAGGTCTACAATGATGTTTACAAATCCCACTGAACCAACACTATCTCAATCCCTTTATTTCTCAACTTAGTGACCTTTCAATTCAATACCCTAATTAGTATTTTGACATAATTATACTAAATATTTTTAGATTAAATCAACGTATGTGATTCCATAAGTATGCTTCTTTTAATCTCTTTTTAACTTCCTGCGACGTTATAACATATTTTCAACTTGATATTCCACATTATTCTATTTTCAAGTTATCAATATAGAGACATATTCATCAAATACTGCTATATGCTTTTCATACCAATTGCTATATCATTCATTATATAGTAGTGTAACTCAGATAAACCCATTACACTTTACACGTTTATGTCACATTCTAGCATATCACATTTTTACTCTACTAATACTTTCAGTGCACGAGTTTTACTAATAAGACTCATATGATTTTAACAAGTTTGTAGGGTTGATAATCTTTCCCCACTAAAATGACCACTCAAGGAGGCTCGATCAACTATATTAGTCTATTCCACTGACCAAACTCATTACTTGCCACAGTCCACAATATATATTTGATACCCCTTGTATAGAGATATTAAAACATGGTGGCTCATCGTACAGTAAGTGCTATAATCTGACATAACTTCATATACTAGTGACTCCTCATCGAGTCATTTTTGAAAGCAAGCGCTTTTGCCTACTCATCATTAATGCCATAAAATGTCTCTCATGCTTAAGTATTTATCCAAGGTAGTGATCATACCACATATTTATTTGTCTTGTCTCATCAAACGAGGCCAAGCTTCATCATCAGCAAAGGCATATAAAATGACCATAGACAAATTGTCTTAACATGAACTCACTCATTTACCCAATAAAGTCATCGCAGATGGGGCAATCAATAATAAGTTTTAAGTCAAGTTTACCCAATATATGCACATTTGAATGGCTGTTAAAGAATCTAAAGATGCAATATGCGAGTGTCTAGGGAATATAACTTATTTCAAATGCTACATGTATCAATTAGTCACTTAGCCTTTAGTGATTTTCATAACTACTGGCATTCAGTAATGTTATCTTCCACTTTAAGATAGATATGCACTTTTAAGGAACTAAACCTGAGTACCGACATCATTGATATGCATACATGTGTTATCATGTTTGTCCAAAATAGTGTTGGCTTTCCTACCTTACCAAGTATGTATCCTAACATTAAGATTAATATTTTGATTTCATATTCAGGTTATCCATTAAAGTAGATGTGCAAGCATAAGTGTTAGGCACAAAAAGGCCTCAGTCAAACCTGTTCTACATCTGAGGGGGAGATTACTAATCAAACCTGTTGATGCATTTGAAGGTTAAATTTAAGGCCTGTTATATGCCTTATTGAAACCTGAAAATGATTTGCAATATCAGTCCAAAGCTGTTCTATGAGTTGCATGTGTTGCAACTAAGACAGTTTGTCCAAGCTGCTCTGTCTGCTGAACAGGCTGGACATAAACTGTCTACGCTGCTCTACACTGATGAGCAGCTTGGGCATTTTTCAAGTGTTCTGTTCTTTGTGAACAGAACCTGTTCTTTGTGAACAGGCTAAACACTTTATGGAATATGTTTTCAAGTCCTCATGTATTGTCTTTGGCTACAAGATCAGTTTACAAAGTCGAAGACAAAGTGGAAAATAGAACTGCTCAGCCTGCCCACGCTGAATAGTATCATGAAGACAAAAGGTTATTTGAAAAAGGGTGACAGATCTTTTTCTTATATCAAATAGGCCTTTACAAGGAAGAAAGACGCAAAGTTGACATTCCTTATTTGGTTAAAGGCAATGCAACAGTAGACAAAGTGAAAAGACAAAAGTTCTGCACATGTAAAGACAAGTCTGCTTTTCAGAAAAGTGCAGAAAAGTTATGTGGTCTTTTCATACAAGACTTCTCCTTTTTCATTCCGTCCAATGAAGAAGTTTCTCTTAGATCCTCTGAGTGAGTATAAAAGGAAGCTTCTAAGGTCAGAAAGTATAAGCCCAAAAAGCTAAGTGCTGAAGCCAAGAGTGAACGTGCAAGTGTGTTTTTCATGCATGCAAACCTGCTTGTGTAATACAGTTTCTTTGTGTCTAAGTTGTTCTACATAAACTGTCCCTCTAAGTCTTGTAAACACAGTGAGTGCTTCTTAGTGAGTGTATTCATTGTAAACTAGTTTGAGTCTGTCTTAGACTAGTGAACATACTGTTGTATCTGTCATCTCAGCTTGAACATTTCCGCATTCAAGCTTGTTTGTAATTAACCATTTGTTGATAATACATACAAACATTGAGAAAATAGTGTGTAGTTTTTAAATAGTTGTATTCACCCCCCCCTCTACAGCTTAAAGCTATATACTTTGGGAACCTCTTGGGACCTACAACTGGTATCAGAGCAGTTTAGAGTGTGTGTCATTCTAGATCTCTCATTCTCCCAAGTTTCCATGGACAACAGTGCTGCAAATTCCTCATACTATGACAATGGCTCAATGGGCAAACCTCCAAAGTTCAATCATCAGAACTTTTCTGGTTGGAAGTGCAGAATGATGCTCTACCTTGAGAATCTGGATGTACAACTACCAGAAATTGTAATGGAGGGTCCTTATGTGCCAACCTCTGTTACAACAATAACTCCTGCTGTTGAAGGAGCAGCTCCTGAGATCAGAACATTTGAGAAAGCAAAAGCTCAATGGTCTGATGAAGACAAAAGATTGGTGGCTCTTGATGCAAAGGCCAGAAACAATCTAGTCATCTCCTTGCCTGATGATGTGTTCAAACAGGTTGAGAAGATGAAGACTGCCAAGGAGATGTGGGATACTTTGTGTACCGTCTATGATGGACCCACAATCACACTGGATAACAGGATTAACAATCTTGTTAGACAGTATGAACTCTTCTTTGCAAAATCAAAGGAGACTCTCACAGAAACCTACACCAGGTTCACTGCTCTTGTGAATGATCTCAAAGCTGTTGGGATCACTAAGGACAGCCTTACTCTGGTGAACAAGTTTTTGGACATCCTCCCTGAAGAATGTAATTACTTTTCAACAATTTTAAGAAATTCAGGAGCAATCAGAAGTATGGATCTTGTCAACTTGTATGGATCTTTACTAAATGATGAACAGTCAAGGCAACAGAAGAGAAATGCCTTAGAGATGTCTAAAAGAGGTGCAGCCTTTGTGGCTAATGTGAGACAGTCTGTGAGTCAGGTGAGTGATGTGTTCACTCAACCTGATCAACAGGATGATGACAAGGAGGAGGTGTCAGTTGAGGAAGATAATGCAGATCTTGCTGAACAAGATGATGAGCAAATGATAGCTATGCTTGTCAAAAGGTTCAACAAGAAAAGGTTTGGAAGAAACATGCTGCAAGGAAGTTCAGGTGCTGGCAAAAAGAAGGCATTTGATAAATCCAAGGCTGAGTGCTTCAAATGTGGCAAAACTGGCCATATAGCTGCTGACTGTGTGTCAAAAGCTGTTGGTCAGTCATCCAAACCGTACAAGACAAACAAGGATGATGGTTATAGGGTTAAGTACCTTATGGCCATGGCTAAGCTGAGAAAGTTGGAAAACTCAGTGGGTTCCAACCGCCAAAAGGGACTTATGGCAGAGACTTGTGATTGGGAGGAATCTGATTCATCATCTGATGAAGAAGACAATCAATGTCTGATGGCCAACACTGATGTCCCATCAACAAGCAGTTTCAAACAGGATATGGCTGAAGCTGAAGCTTTCAGCAGCTTAGAGAACTGGAATCCTACAATGATGTATAAGGTACAAAATTTTATGGCTTACAGTTCTGAAGAAAAGATTAAGATGTTTGAATATATGCTAGTTGATTTGAAAGCTGCTGTTGAGAAGCATGATTCTTTATCATCTGAAATCTCCAAGCTTAAAACTGATCTTAAAACAAAATCCAGTAAACTGGACAGTTTCCATAAGTTGGAAATTGAGCTTGATGAATTAAAACGCATCAACTCTATTTTACTGGAAGAAAAGAGAGAAACAGATATAAAGCATGCTAAGCTTCAAAAGATAGTTGACTCTTGGTGCCAATCTGCACAAAAAGCCAGCCATTGTATAAGTCAACAGATCCCTGCACAAATTCAAGCCTATCTTGGAGGGGATCTTGATACAGCAGCTTCCATTGTTGAGATTAATAATCTGAAAGAAGATTTATCCACTCTTGGTGAGCTTCCAAACACTTTTGTTCAAAAAGTAAATGGTAAACTAATTTCAACAAACAGGTTTGTCAGGCCTCAAAATACTGACAGCTCGTGTGAACCTAGCTCAAAAGCTGGTGTTGGAATATGTTCTCCATCAATCCAGCCTGCTAAGTGCTCTGCTGATTCACACAAGCAAAAGAAAGGAAAACATGTCCAAACTACAGCTGTGGATACTAAACCTGTTGACAAAACAGGTTCTGTGTCCAAAGCTGATGGTAAAAGACATAATAATCCTTTTGATGCTAAACATTTTGAAAACAAGTTTTCAAAAGTTAAGCAGTCTGTTTTCAACAAGGGCAAGTCTCATGTTGAAAGCAAACCTGTTGTGATTTCTAATAAGTTTACTAATCATAGTGGTAAACTAGTTTTACATGAAAATAAGTTTTTCAAAACCAGAAACAATGATTATGTTGATAGGCAGCATAAATCACGTCTCAGTAGTGACAAAGACAAAGCCATTGCTCATCCTGAGAAACATGGGAATAAGTTCCCCAAACCTGTGGAAGTTCAAAAGCCAATTAAGCTTCCTGTCTTTGACATTTGTCCTCCTAAAAGGAGGAAAGAAGAGACAAACAAAGCTGTGACTTTTGAACCCTCCACTCAAGCTGTTGATTCATCAAATACTAATAAAGTTGCTAAACCTGCTAAAAGAATCAACAAAAATAACTCAGAATGTGTTTCTGAAAGTTCTTCTTCCAAAAATTCTAAAAAGAGAAAATGTTATAAATGTGGGAAGAAGACACATCTGGCCAAAGACTGTCCTGAACCTGAGGACATGAGGCCTGTTGACTCTGATAGTTCTCTCACAGCTGTTACAAGCAGTGTTGGAAACATCTCAGTCAATAAGAATGGTATCCAAGCTGACACCATTCAAATTGGGAATATTAGTGTGGATATTATAAGTCCATCAACAAATGTTGATGAAGTAGGAGAACTCATCTCTGTGATGAGTTCCCCTAAAAATGACTAATATTTCTCTTATCACTCTGCAGGAAAAACAACCTTCCCAGGTTTGGTACTTGGACAGTGGCTGCTCAGAGCACATGACAGGTTGTAAAGAATTGCTGAGTGATCTCAGGTCTGAAAAAGGGCCAAAAGTCACATTTGGTGACGATGTACAGGGATCCACTGAGGGATATGGAACTCTTAAAGCTGGTGCTGCAGTATTCAAAAGAGTTGCCTATGTGGTTGGGCTAAAACATAACCTTGTTAGCATAAGCCAACTGTGTGATGCTGGCTACAAGGTTAACTTTGATGAGCACCTGGGTTACATATTGGATCGCCAAGGCAAAGTTGTGCTATGTGCTCAACGAAAGAAAGGTGTATATGTTGTGGACATGCAATCTGCTGATTCCACAACTGAAACCTGCTTTCTCACAAGAACAAATGCAGACTTAAACTGGTTATGGCACAAAAGCCTGTCACATCTGAACTTCAAGAACATCAATAAACTCTGTAAGAAAGAGTTGGTGACAGGTTTGCCCTCTATAACCTTTGTTAAAGATAAACTCTGCACAGCCTGTGAAAAAGGCAAGCAGAGGAAAACATCTTTTAAATCCAAACATAATTTTTCTATTGATACTCCACTCTTCTTAATCCACATGGACTTGTTTGGACCTGTAAATGTCCCAAGTCTAGGAGGAAGAAAATACACTCTAGTAATGGTTGATGAGTTCTCCAGGTACACATGGGTGATCTTTCTAAAGAGCAAAGGAGAGGCTGCTAGAGAAATTATTTGATTTGTGAAAAAGAAGGAGATGCTGAACTCTGCTCAAGTGAAGCAGCTTAGAAGTGATCATGGTACTGAATTCAGAAACAGTACTCTTGAAGACTTCTGTGAAGAGAAAGGAATCACTCAAAACTTTTCAGCTGTAAGAACTCCACAACAAAATGGAGTTGCTGAAAGGAGAAACAGAACTCTTATTGAAGCTGCTAGAACCATGCTGTGTGCATCAGGTTTACCTTCATCATTCTGGGCTGACGCTGTCAACACTGCCTGCTTCACTCAAAACAGATCCTTAGTGATAAAAAGGTTAAACAAGACTCCTTATGAGCTGCTCAAAGGAAGGAAGCCAAATGTCAGTTACTTCCATGTGTTTGGATGTCCCTGCTTCATTCTGAATCAGAGGGACCAACTGACAAAGTTTGAACCTAAAGCTAATGAAGGTGTGTTTGTTGGCTACTCTGCTATCTCTAAAGCCTACAGAGTATACAACAACAAAAGAAAGGTGATAGATGAATCTATCAATGTCACCTTTGAAGAGTCCAAGAATGCTTCTACCAAAGCTGTTCCTGAATCAGTTTCAGGAGAACTTAATTTTGATGATCTGATGCATTCAAACAATGAAGAGGACTCAAAAGCTTCCACTACACCCAGTGTGGAACCTGTTAATCATGATGGACATGATGATTATGTCAATACATCCTGTATGAATAAATGTACTGACTTAATTACAACTGCATGTCCTGAACCTATCAATGCTGATTTTCCCAGTTCCTCTGCTGATATGTTCAACAGTGGTCAGACATATTCAACAAGTGAACAGGCTCAAGACAACAGTGTGTCTGAAAATCTTGAGAACTGTTCAACAGGACCTGCTGAAGATGTTAACAACTCAGGTGAATCATCATTGAAAAATGATCCTAAGTGGATCAGGTGTCAACCCAATGATCAAATAATTGGTGACGTCAACAAAGGGATACAAACACGGTGGGACAGCTTAGGGAACTTTTGTATGTTCTCTAGCTTTGTTTCACTAATGGAGCCAAAGAAGGTTGATGAAGCACTAAAATATGCCAATTGGATCACTGCCATGCAAGAAGAGCTCAATCAGTTTCAGAGAAACAATGTATGGAAGCTGGTCCCTGCTTCTAAAGGTAAAACTATAATTGGCACTAAATGGGTTTTCAGGAATAAGATGGATGAGCAAGGTCATGTCATTAGAAATAAGGCAAGACTGGTTGCTCAGGGCTACAGACAGGAGGAAGGAATTGATTATGATGAAACATTTGCTCCTGTGGCCAGGCTAGAAGCAATTCGTTTGTATCTAGCCTACGCTGCTCATAAGAGCATTAAGGTATTTCAAATGGATGTGAAGAGTGCATTTTTAAATGGGAAGCTGCAAGAAGAAGTTTATGTCAAGCAGCCTCCAGGTTTTGAAAATGAACAACATCCAGGTTTTGTCTATAAGTTGGACAAAGCTCTCTATGGTCTCAAACAAGCCCCTAGAGCCTGGTATGACACTCTTACTGAGTTCCTTATAAGCAATGGATATTCCAGAGGTAAAGTGGATACTACACTGTTCATAAAGAAAGTGAAATATGACGTTATGCTTGTTCAAATTTATGTGGATGATATAATATTTGGTTCTACTAATGAGCAGCTGTGCAAGAATTTTTCATTACTCATGAAATCCAAGTATGAAATGAGTATGATGGGAGAACTTACTTTCTTTTTAGGATTACAGGTTAAACAAACCTCAACTGGAATTTTTATAAATCAAAGAAAGTACACGTTAGATCTATTGAAAAAGTTCAAATTTGATCAAAGTTCTCCTATTAAAACCCCAATGGCAACTAATGTAAAATTGGATGCTGAAGCCAGTGGTAAAGCTGTTTCAGTAACAGCTTACAGAAGCATGATTGGAAGCTTGCTATATTTAACTGCTAGTAGACCTGATATTATGTTTGCCACCTGTTTGTGTGCTAGGTTCCAAGCTGATCCAAAGGAATCTCATCTAGCTGCTGTTAAAAGAATCTTCAGATACCTGAAGGGTACACCAAGTTTGGGTCTTTGGTATCCCAAAGACTCTAGCCTTGAACTAAGCAGGTGATTCAGATTCTGATTTGGCAGGCTGCAGGCTAGACAGGAAAAGCACAACAGGTGGATGTCAACTCCTTGGTGGAAGTTGATAAGTTGGTGTAGGCAAGAATCAGAACTCTGTGTCACTTCTACTGCTGAAGCTGGTACACTGGCTGCTGGAAGCTGTTTGGACAGATTTTGTTGGATGCAGCAACACTTGAAGATTATGAATTTGTGTAAAGGAAAAGCCTATTCTGTGTGATAACACAAGTGCCATAGCCATCTCCAACAATCCAGTATTTCATTCAAGAACAAAGCATATTGAAGTCAGACATCACTTCATCAGGGATCACATTCAGAAAGGTAATGCGGAGGTAAGTTTCATTTCCACAAATGAACAGCTTGCAGACATTTTCACCAAACCTCTGGATGAAACAAGGTTTAATTACGTTGTCAGCAAGCTGGGCATGTTAAACAAGAGTGACTAAGTGTTTCTCAAAGGTCTAAGAATTTGTGTGTTTCACACTGCTCAAGTTTCTCTGAACAGCTTAGGAAGAACAGGTTATACATGTTCTGTACTTAGTCATTTGTCTGAAAACTTGAACAGCTTCAGCATACAACAGGCTGAACAAAATTAGTTTATTCGTCCAGCCTGCTCTGATGGTCCAATCTTCACCCTGTTCATTTCTTCACACTGCCTTACAAGCCATTGTCTTGTAACCTGTTCAATTATTGAACACAACCTGCTCTTACAAAAGAGAGCAGGCTGAAGGCACAATTTGAGGAATGAACAGCTTGAAGACTGAACAGCGTGTGTTGACCCAACTTATCACAGGTTTGACCAACAGCTTGGACCAACAGTTTTAAATTACCTTTCTTCAAACTTAAGTTACTTAATTTATGTTTTATTTTAACTTAATTACTGTGGATAATGTGGGTTACGTGTGTTAGTGATTAAAAAGGTCAAGTGGTCTGACAAATGTTTCTGACATGGACAACCGTTCCGTTTTCCGTTAACTAACATTTCAAATCGAACCGCCCAAACCTTCTCTCTCATACACACTCACATTCAAATCCTATAAATACCAAACCACTGTTTCATCTTCGTCTTCCTCATAATTTCCAGAAATCCTCAAGAACCCTAAAAATCGACTAAGTGTCCTCTGCTTCTCCAAACCTCAAAAAGTCCCAAATGGCTCACAGACCTAATCCCTTCCTTCCAGTGTTCGTTGGTGATGATGTTGTCAAACACTCATCAGTCACCACAATGCTGACCATCAAACCCACAAACTACGTTGCAAACCTTACTATCCCCAAAAACTATGTGGGGAAAGGTTACGATCAAATAGTGGAGTTTCTACAAGTTCATCCGTTGAACTATGCCATGACTGCAACTCCTGGTGTCCTGTACCAGGAGATGGTGTATGAGTTCTGGTACACCTGTGCCTACAACCCCAACACCAAGGTCATCAAGGGTACTATCCTCAATGGGACTCAGACCATTGAGATTAGTTCTGATCTGCTCAGAGAGGTGTTACATCTACCAATTGTTGAGACCTATGACAAGCCCCAAGCTGAGGATGCACAAATGGGCAATCTGCTACGCTTCTGTGGTGTAGCAGAACCCAAACTTTGAGCAACACTGTTTAGGAAGGACCTCTCTCCTACCTATAGCTTTCTATTCGCCTCAGTGGTGATGTGCTTTGGAAGCAAAGTTGGTTCATTTGACCAACTCAGCAGAGATTAAGTTCCAATAGCTCTACAGCTAGTGGATGGGACTACCCTTGATATGGGTAAGTGGATTTTTGTGAACTTGAGGAACCTGGTGCAGCAAGAGTCAAGACCAGCTGCTGTCCGTTATCCCAGGTTTCTGAGCCTCATTTTCAGACATGTTTGTGGTGAGCAATTATACAACTCTCAGCCTTTACTTAAGTCTGCTGCATTCCCTGTCATAGGGAATAGAGTTTTCTATACCCCAGTTCTACCCAATGAGCCTCCTCTATCCACACCAATGAGGAGGTTGTTAGGTTTGGTGGAAGGACCCTCTGCTGTGAGGGTGGATCCAGAAGCTGCTGCTCCCGCCAGAAAATCCAAAGCCAGGTCCAAACTTGTAAAGAGGACCCTGGCAACTGCTGAAGCTGGGCCTGTGCAAAAGAAGGCCAAATCAGCTCAGCCTGAGTCTGCACCTTTAGCCTCTGTGGCTGAGGAGGAGCAGACTCCTCACCCTGGTTCATTTGTTGAGCCTGAAGCCTCAGTGGCTGGTGCCTCTGTGGCACAAGAGACCATGGAACAGGCCAGCCCCACTGTTCCTAACCCAGTCTCACACCCTGTCCATAAAGATCCTCTCTCCTCTCCACAATCACCCACTTCATCCATTCACTACCAACACACCAAAAAGAAACCAGCCAAAAGAACCACTTCCTCTGTTCCCTCTCAACAGGGTTCAGTTGAAAAAGAAGCAACCCCAACTGCCTCTCCTATTTTGGGAGCAGGTTCAGCTCATTTGGAGCCTGCTTCACTCCAATCTGAGTCTACCCAGAGTCAGCCTAGACCCTCTGGTTCCTCCCAACAGGAACCAGTTGTACAAACGGAGATACCCACATCAACTATCCCAGCCTCCAACAAAGGCTGAGGATATTGAAAGACAGGAGTCCTCTTCCACTCCATACTGTGTCCCACTGTCCCCCACTCATATCTCCTCACACCCTGAGTCTGCACGAGGTGTCCACGCTGCTGATATAGACCAATCAGCAGCTCAGCCTCAAATTTCTGCTCCCCATGATGCAGCTGTTCTACACCAAACAGCTGCTGAGGGGCCAACAACCCAAGCTGATGAACCTCAGGGATCATTCCATCCCTCTGGTGAGGCTGCTCCCTTCATGCAAATTCCATCAGCAGGTTTCACCACTGCTGATGTTGAAATGCATATCCCATCTCCCAATGATGAGGTGCCTTTAGACCAAGGCACTGCAGAGGGAACCACCACTGGTCTTCATGAGGGTGTTGCAACACAAGCAGCATCTGAAAGGCCCCAAACATCATCCCCTTCTCCTGGTGATGCAGCTACAGCCGCTGCTGAAGGACCTCTTGATCCCTCCAACCTGGGCCATCTTACTTTTGCCCAGGCCATGGAGCTTCTGTCCAAAGTCTCTCTTCCCTCTCCATCACATCCTCAAACACCAGCTTCATCATCATCTTCTCCATCTACCCACTCAAAACAATCTACCCATACACCTCCATCTCCCAAAGACCTGCCTTTGAAGGATCAGCATTCTTTGCTGTCCAACAAAGTTGGCTCTTTAGAAAACACCATGAACTCTCTACCCTCCATCATATCAAACTCTGTGTCTGTACAACTTCAGGGGTTCTTTGATTCGTTCAAGGCCTCTTTCCCTACCACTCCACAGCCTGATCAATCTCCACAGCTGTTAGCACTCACTACTCAGCTGCAAACTGTGTCCACCTCTTTTTCTTCTATTCTTTCCATACAGCAGGACTCTGTGTCCTCAATGACAGCCATTTCCCAACAGCTGTCATTACTTCTCACTTCTTGCAACTCTACTCTTCCTGCCACTCTGGCCAGCCTGACCACCTTAATTGGCTCCCTATCTAATACTGTGTCTTCAAACCTTGGTGATGTGCAAGATTCTCTCGAATACATCTAGCACAGCTTCAAAGTTTGCTGTTCACAGCATCTGATAGGGAAAACATAGTTAAGCTGACCTCCTTAGCTGATTCTCACTCCTCTTCTCTTCAGACCTATCTTTCCCAGCTTACTGAGGTGAAGGATAACTTGGCTTACTTAGTGACTAGCCTTGTTGGTCCTAAACCTTCTACTAAACCTGCTGGCAAGCCTGCTGACTTTGTGTCTTCAGGCAGACCAGGTGTTGAAGTCGCTGCTTCATCTCCTTCAAAGGGGGAGAAGTCATCTGCCTCGAAGACTAAGTCTAAGGGGGAGAAAACTTCTTCTCCTAAGGAGATACCAGTGTCTGCAACTCATACTGGTCAGCCAGCAGATGTCTTTGAAACAGGTACAGCTGAAGGTGCCTCTCAAGCTGCTATGCCTACTCAGGCTGTCTCTCCAAACCCTGCTCAGTCTAAGGGGGAGGAAGTCATTCCTGAGGACATGCCTAGCAGTAAAAGGAGACACTTAATCCTAACTGAAGAAGAAGAAAAAGAAGAAGAGGAAATTCCTGAGGCTGCTGTCACTACAACAGCAGCTAAAGGAAAAGAAAAGGTAGCTGATGATCCCATGCAACAGAAGCAGGCAGAAATTCAATTTCACAAGGCCAGGGCTAAAGAGATGGGTCTTCCTATGCACAAGTACTTTGAGTTTAGAGAAGAACAGCTTCAAGCTCTAGAGGAATTAAGAAAAGAAGAGGAATCTGCTAAAGCTGCTAAATCCTTTGCACTCCAAGAAGCAAAGAAAATTAAAATGTCTACCTTGGAGGTGCAAAAGAAAATAATGGAAGCTGCCAGACAATCAGCAGGGGAGAAAGAGAAGGAAGTAGAGAAAGGTACTCAGGTCTCGGTGACCAAATCAACAGTACCCCATGCAAGAGCTCAATACCACTTTGACAACTTGGCTAAGAAAAAGTTTCATGATGTTGCTGAAAGAAGGCTAGCCAAAGAAGCAATTGTCAAAGCTGTCCCTGTATCAAGGAAAGGCAGTCAGCGGAAGCTTAAAATAACAAGGATGAGTGCAACAGGCCCAGAATTGGAAACTTATGACCACACTGATGTAGCTCAGATGGGATACAGGGAGTGGATTGAGCTGGCAGTTGCCCTGAGTGAATCAAAGTCTGAAACTGCTAAACAGATCAGGGCATATGTCAAGAAGTTGATGGAAAGAGTAAAGGATCTTGGCCTGATATCTAAGGAAATTAGTGATGGTGTCTTTGTGACACATCCAAAAATAAAGGCCAGGAGAACAAAGAAGGACACAGAGATGGAGCTACTCCTTACACTGATCGAACAGGGCGACTATGCCATTGAAATGAAGGGAGTTGATCATAGCCTGCCAAGTGGAATAGAGTTTGAGGATGGCAAAATTATTGAAGAACCTGAGCTGGGGGCATTTTTTGTAGATCCCCTAACTCAGAAGAAGTGCTTCCAAAGAGCCTCAGAGCTGTACAAAGTTGATCTGAGGCAACTTGCCGCCTTCAGACTTGCAGTTTCATTTAGGCAGTCTAGCAAATGGAGAGCAGCCGTCTGGGATCAGCTCAGAGGCTTCTATGAAAGAGGAGAGCTCAATGATCCCAAATTCATGATCATCAGAAGTGAAGTTGAGGAACTTGAGGATACAAGGGAAGAACTGGAAAAGATGGTTCAGGATCCTTCTCCATTGTAATGAAGTCCATCTACCGTCTGGGTAGGTGAAGAATGGAAGCTGTCCATCAGTTGGACAGGCTTACCATTTTCTGCTCCCAACAAAAATAGTCCAATGTACATTAGTTGTACTCTATGTTACATATGTTGTAATTCTCTTTTACATTAGTTGTAAAATACATTAGTGCATTAGTTGTACTCTTGTAAAAACATGTGTTGTTGTATGTAATCAAGAATCAGTGTATATAAAATCTGATCTTTTACTTTACTGTAATGTTGTAAATTTATTTCAGCAAATGTACTGTAAAAATATATAGTGATTATTGATAAGACCAGCTTAGACTGGTTATTGCAAATAGGGGGAGATTGTTAGGCACAAAAAGGCCTCAGTCAAACCTGTTCTACATCTGAGGGGGAGATTTATAATCAAACCTGTTGATGCATTTGAAGGTTGAATTTAAGGCCTGTTATATGTCTTATTGTAACCTGAAAATGATTTGCAATATCAGTCTAAAGCTGTTCTATATGTTGCATGTGTTGCAACTAAGACAGTTTGTCCAAGCTGCTCTGTCTGCTGAACAGGCTGGACATAAACTGTCTACGCTGCTCTACACTGTTGAGCAGCTTGGGCAATTTTAAAGTGTTCTGTTCTTTGGGAACAGAACCTGTTCTTTGTGAACAGGCTAATCACTTTATGGAATATGTTTCCAAGTCATCATGTATTGTTTTTGACTGCTAGATCAGTTTCCAAAGTCGAAGACAAAGTGGAAAACAGAACTGCTCAGCCTGCCCAAGCTGTTCTGTAACATGAAGACAAAAGGTTATTTGAAAAAGGGTGACAGACCTTTTTCTTATAACAAAATAGGCCTTTACAAGGAAGAAATACGCAAAGTTGACATTCCTAAATTAGTTAAAGGCAATGCAACAGTAGACAAAGTAAAAAGACAAAAGTTCTGCACATGTGAAGACAAGTCTGCTTTTCAGAAAAGTGCAGAAAAGGTTATGTTGTCATTTCAACAAGACTTCTCCTTTTTCATTCCTTCCAATGAAGATGTTTCTCTTAGATCCTCTGAGTGGGTATAAAAAGAAGCTTCTAAGGACAGAAAGAAACGTGAAGAAAGCTAAGTGCTGAAACCAAGAGTGAACGTGCAAGTGTGATTTTCATGCATTGAAGCCTTCTGTGTAAATCAGTATCTGTGTGTCTAAGTTGTTTTACATAAGCTGTTCCCTTAAGTCTTGTAAACACAGTGAGTGCTTCTTAGTGAGTGTATTCATTGTATTCTAGTTTGAGTTTGTCTTAGACTAGTGAACATACTGTTGTATCTGTCATCTCAGCTTGAACTATTCCGCATTCAAGCTTGTTTGTAATTAACAAATTGTTGATAATACATACAAACATTGAGAAAAGAGTGTGTAGTTTTTAAATTGTTGTATTCACCCCCCCTCTACAGCTTATAACTATATACTTTGGGAACCTCTCGGGACCTACAGAAAGCATTTTAGCTTTTCTTGCCTCATTGTATGCAAAGGCCTTTGCAGCTTTAGCAGATGCTTCTTCTCTCTTTAGCCTTTCAATGGATTGAAGCTACTCTTCATTGAATTTATAATAAGTATCCATGGGGACACCCATTTCTTTGGCCCGATCCTTATCAAATTTTAGTTGAGTAGCTTTGAGGTAGTCAGGATTCACTGAGGCTTTCCTCTTTTCGTTGGCTGTTGTGGTTATGACAGCTTCAGGTTCCTCTTCCTCTTCTTCTTCAATTTGCTCCAATATTATATGTCTCCTTCTGCTTGGCCTGTCCCCTGCAATGGATTCCTCCCCTTTAGATGGTGTAGGGCTTTGAGATCCAGCCTGAGCAGCTTTAACAGATTTGGAGACATCTGCCGCAGGGCCTGTCTGGGAAACACCTGCTGCTTGCCCCACTGATGCTGATTTCTCCTTAGAGGGAGATGAAGATTTCTCCCTCTTAGACTTGGTTTTTGAGGCAGATATCTTCTCCCCCTTTGAAGGAGATGGCACAGAGCCTTCAACAATGGGTCTGCTTGAAGAAACGAATTCAACATGATGGGCAGCAGTTTTGGTAGCAGGTTTGGAACCAACAAGGCTATGCACTAAGAA
Source organism: Centrapalus pauciflorus (assembly GCA_020465985.1). Taxonomy (NCBI): domain Eukaryota; kingdom Viridiplantae; phylum Streptophyta; class Magnoliopsida; order Asterales; family Asteraceae; genus Centrapalus; species Centrapalus pauciflorus. The sequence goes on along the minus strand of JAANYP010000657.1, from coordinate 161,130 downwards.
AGCCAAGTTGTCCTTTACCTCTGTAAGTTGGGTAACACAGGTTTGAAGAAAGGCAGAGTGGGAAGTAGCAAGAGATGACAACTGAGCAATGGATTCCCTGTTAAAAGCTGTGAACATCAAACTTTGAAGCTGTGCAAGATTTAATTCAAGAGAATCTTGTATATCATCAAGGTTTGATGACACAGAATTTGACAAAGAGACCACTAAGGTGTTCAAGCTGGCCAAAGTGGAAGGGAGAGTATTTGTACAGGTGTCAAGGAGAGCTGACAGCTGTTGTGAAACAGCTACTAGGGAGGACACAGAGTCCTATTGAGTAGAAAGAATTATTGAGAGGGTAGTGGAGATGCTACAAAAATAGCCATTTAGTGGCACACACATTTGGTGGCAGATATTTATGTGCCGCTGTATTACATTTTTACTGGCAGAATACATGTGTCACAAAATGTTTTTCAAGATTTTGTGGCATTATATATTTTCTGTCGGTATTGTTCATAACAATAGTGACATAATTTTTTGTATGTTAATAATGATTCATTAATTTAGTGATACTTTAAAAATAAAATGACAGCAAAACAAATTTTTGTATTAAATGTTTTATAAAAATGCCACTAATTCCTAATAAAAAAAGGCGCTTCAATTTTTGGTTCCCTCCACACCGAAATTTATCTGAGGTTTTTCCTCACCAAAATTTCTATATTCCCTCAACACTGAGTTTTTGTATTTCTTCTTCCAGCCGTATCTTCTTCTCCTCTTCTACGATTCTCTTCTTCCAAAAATTTTTGGTAACAACCGTATATTCCCTCAACAGACGTACGTCGACAACAGACAACTAGGTCATCGATTTTCTTCCTCTTCCTTCTACGATTTTCTTTTTAGGTTGTTTCTCACACTTTCTTCTTCTCCTCTTCTATGATTTCCAGGCAAAGAACTAGGTCATCGATTGAGGTTTGTCTTTCACTCTCTCTTTGTATTTTATTTTTGTTACTTATTGTTATGTGTTCCATTGGTGCTCATTATATGGTTTCAGTCATCGATTCTGATTTTAGTCGTGTTCATTCTTAGATTTATATCATTACCTGTGCCAAACATTCATCAATGAAGTCGAATTTAACCATACTTTGTATTTCTCTTTATTGATTTCATGGTCCTTATGAATCTGATTATGCAAAATTGTATGCACATTATGTGTTTAATGAAATGTCTATGAGAAATATTGAAGGTTTTTTAGGGTCTCTGTTGGTGTTTATCAATTCCATATCAATTAAGTTTTAAATCATCAAAATTAAGTTTAAAACATATCAATTCCATTAATTAACAAAATTATATAAACTGAAAATGGTTTTCTAAATATGCAAGTGTTATTTGCCCAACATCAATTTGTGAAGAAGGAATTTCAATTTTAAAAAATGTAGAATATAATGTTGATTTAGAATTTGATGATCAAAGTCGGCATCTCTAATTTTAATTAAGAGTGTGTATGTTGTCCCTGAACAACTCAAAAATTAATGCAAAGTTCCAGTGAGATATGGTACAAGTCCCCAATACAAAGATCCCAGAGACCTTCCCTAATACATAGCCCCTCGATAAATTTGTTGTGGGGTATAGTGGTATCATAGCCCCTTGACAAATAAGTTTACTCCCTTTGGGGAGGTTCTAACAATTAAGGCATGTGCATCATTTACTTTGTAATTAAATTTCAGTGAAAAGTAAGATGTTTTCGCCTAGTGGTTTTGTAGCATCATGGAATCACATTTTCTAAAGTTTGCAAATCAGCCATGAATTCTATTTCATGCTTCATTCATTTTGGCTTTGTGAGTCTCGGAACTTATGCAACTTATACACACAAAAACAAAACTTCCAATACTAGTTTATACTTGGTTATTTTGGGGCTACTATATGGATCAAAACATCTGAGATTTATTAGAATAAAAAGGTAAAAGGCTGCTGGAATTGCTTCTGATATATACACTGCACACACATCCGAGACTTGTTTTTACTTAGAATAATTATGGTCGCTGCTACAGCTTGCTAATGTCCAGATTAAAGAAACACACATCCGAGATTTATACAAAAAAGGAAAGGAAAAATGTTGTTGTTCATGATTCTGTCTCAATTTCCCACATCCGAGACTTGTAATATCGGATCTTTATGTACACCTCACACACATCAGGAACTTATTTAGTAACTAAGGGTTGTCCCTTTTGGTTCAGTACATCCGAGATCCTCACCAAATGTGAGTCTCGAATCTGCTGTTTTCATGCAGAAGATATATGAACACTTTACACAACACACACACAGTTCAATTCCTTTATGTTTTTATTTATTTCCAGCAGTAAATTCAAGAGGTTATTGGCGATTTAATGCTTCTAAATGATCAATAAACATACACATAAAGCCAATGTCATTTATTCCAGAATATGTCTTTTATTGGTTATACATTTAAAGTAGTAACTTATTTACTTTAGTATGAATTAGATCATCATACATGGTTTAATCTTAGAGAATTATTGTGTGTGTGAAAGTAATCTTACATGATTAGCCTTTTAATTTTTTATTATATAGTAGGTAGTGATGGATAGATCATGGATGTATCTTGCACAAAGATCAACTCAAACATTCATAAATGGTGTGGAAAATTTTTTGAATCTTGCTTTTGCAAGGTCAAGTGATGGGATGATATTGTGTCCTTGCACACGTTGTATAAACATGTTCTATTTTCCAAGAAGTGATGTGTTTGATCATCTAGTGCTTTGGGGATTTCGAAAGGATTACTCAACATGGATTTATCACGGGGAAGGCTCCACAACGTCGTCATCAAGTAGAATGGACAATGTAGAAGAAGAAGGGATGTTTGACCATGACATGCAAGGGCTAATGAATGATATTTTTCGACCTATCCCACAGGCACAGGGTAACAACGGAGTTGGTGTAAATGAAGTAGAATTGGGTGACACGGAATTGGGCAATCCTGAAGGTGTAGAAACTAATAGAAATAATTATACTAATATGCTTAAGGATGTTAAAGAAAAGGTTTATCCACACTCTAAGTATAGAAAATTATCATGTTTGGTGCATTTAAGTATAGCAAGCTCCCAATCATGCCTCTATAAGCTGGTACTGAAACAGCTTTGCCATTGGCATCAGCATCCAATTTTACATTGGTTGCCATTAGGGTGTAACATCCCTACTTTTAATCATTTGTAATTTACAAATTTTAAGGATTCAATTATTGTATTAATGGATTATTATGTCAATTCAAGCAAATTTCGATCACAAATTTAAAAATAAGAAAAGATGACGAGAAATCCTCATGGTAGTTTCCTGAGCGAGCATAACTTGGAGAAACCGATCCGGACATTTAAAATCGGTTAAATAAGAAAATACAAAGTTGAGGGGTATAATGTGCAAATGTGCCAAAATATCAAATAAAAGATGGAAAGTCATTCATTTTTCAATATCTCACACTCTCTCTCTACTCTCCCGATCTCTCTCTTCCTCTCTCTAAAAACCGACACTTTTATCATAAAAAATCTGAGATCGTTGGATTCAAGTACTAAATATCGGGAATCAAGCTTATTGGAAGGAACTATAATCAATACAACAAATGATTTGAGGTAAGATTCACCCAAACTTGCAATTTTTGATGTTTTGGGTTAGGTTTTTATATAAACCGAATCATAGGATTTTGATATCAGATTTTAATGCATGTTGGATATTAGTGTTGCAATGTTAAAATCGAGTATTGATAATGTAGTATACCAAATTTCAGATTCAAATTCCGTTCCTAAGTATGAATTTGATGTTAGTGTGTGTGTTCATCGATACTTGATGAAAAATGGACACAAATAGGTTAATTTGGTATATTAAGTGTTATGTTATAAGTTAAAAGGGTACACTAAGTTCATATTTGCAATTATACATAAAGAAACATGCAAAAATGGTCCAAAAGTAATTTCTGGAAAATGTTAGAAAATAATCAAGTATGAACTCGGGCCTGATGAACTCGGTTTGGTCCATCCGAGTTCGGACCAATATCCGAGTTCGGACCAATACCTAATTCGGACCATTACCTCATTTCGAACCCTGCCCAATTCGGATCACCCCCAATTCGGACCAAAGGGCCATCCGGACTTCGGACCATCCGAATTCGGATGTGGTCCGAATTCTGTTCAAAATTCATTTAATTCTCAGAAATTAAGTTTTAAGCAATTACTAACATAAATTCAGTATTACACTGACTTGACAGATCATTGTGGTGTTATCAAACACACATTGATTCAGAGACAAGTTACACTGTACAACCCACTGTGAGTAATAGATTATCATTCTAACATTTATTGTCTTTGCATTCACGTTTTTCATATTCAATGGCATGTTCACATTGTTCATATACATCAATTAACACTCATGAATGATTTGTTGTTATGATGCACACTCGTACTTGACATGTAACACACATGTAGCCAACGTTCGTTTGAAAGTGCATCTATTTACATCATGCTTGCACTGCATGATCATTACTTCACAATCTGATGCGACCTGGACTAGGGCTTACAGCAGGCCACTGTCGGGGACTGATCATCCCACTCGTTATCCTGGTCAGGTTCGGCACATCCCCGATCAGCATTTGAACTGCCAACCCCATGCTTGCACTGCATGGTTTTTGTAGGTCCCGAGAGGTTCCCAAAGTATATAACTTTAAGCTGTAGAGGGGGGGGGGGAATACAGCAATTTAAAAACTACAGACTATTTTCTCAATGTTTGTATGTATTATCAACAAATTGTTAATTACAAACAAGCTTGAATGCGGAAAGGTTCAAGCTGAGATGACAGATACAACAGTATGTTCACTAGTCTAATACAAACTCAAACTAGCTTACAATGAATACACTCACTAAGAAGCACCTACTGTGTTTACAAGACTCAGACAGACAACTTATGTAGAACAGCTTAGACACAGAGAAACTGTTTTACATAAGCAGGCTTGCATGCATGAAAAACACACTTTCACGTTCACTCTTGGTTTCAGCACTTAGCTTTTTCTTGGCTAAATCTTTCTGACCTTAGAAGCTTCCTTTTATACTCACTCAGAGGATCTAAGAGAAACTTCTTCGTTGGACTGAAATGAAAAAGGAAAAGTCTTGTTTGAAAAGACAACATAACTTTTCTGCACTTTTCTGAAAAGCAGACTTGTCTTCACATGTGCAGAACTTTTGTCTTTTCACTTTGTCTACTGTTGCATTGCCTTTAACCAAATAAGGAATGTCAACTTTGCGTCTTTCTTCCTTGTAAAGGCCTATTTTGATATAAGAAAAAGGTCTGTCACCCTTTTTCAAATAACCTTTTGTCTTCATGTAACAGAACAGCTTGGGCAGGCTGAGCAGTACTGATTTCCACTTTGTCTTCAACTTTGTAAACTGATCTTGTAGCCAAAAACAATACATGAGGACTTGGAAACACATTCCATAAAGTGTTTAGCCTGTTCACAAAGAACAGGTTCTGTTCACAAAGAACAGAACACTTGTAAGATGCCCAAGCTGCTCACCAGTGTAGAGCAGCGTAGACAGTTTATGTCCAGCCTGTTCAGCAGACAGAGCAGCTTGGACAAACTGTCTTAGTTGCAACACATGCAACATATAGAACAGCTTTGGACTAATATTGCAAATTACTCTTTAGGTATTATTAAGGCATAAACAGGCCTTAACTTTTACCCATCAAGTGCATCAACAGGTTTGATTAATAATCTCCCCCTCAGATGCAGAACAGGTTTGACTGAGGCCTTTTTGTGCCTAACAGTTTTACACATATTATGGGGCTTTCACTGCCAAATTTCATGTAACATCCCTATTTTTCAATTTTATGTACTTTGCAATTTTAAGGACCTACTTATTGTTGTAATGGAATGTTATATTAATTTAAGCTAATTTTGATTATAATATCAGTTAAGTAAGAAAATACGAAGTTGAGGGGTATAAGGTGCAGTTTGGTGAAAGTGGCAAATAAAAGAAGGAAATCCTTCATTTTCAACAAATCTCACTCTCTCTCTACCGTCTCTCACTTTCTCTCTCTAACTCTCTCGATCTCTCTAGTCTCTCTCTCGGCTCCACTTCAAGAAACACAAGGAATCATCAAATTAAGGTGTAGAAAGTTGGATTCAAGTGGCATTTTAGGAACTATAACTGCTACAACAAACGATTTGAGGTAACAATTACTCAAACTTACGGATTTTTGAAGTATTTGTTCGGTTTTTTATGAGAACCGATTTCTAATATTTGTGATGCAAATGATAATGCATGTTGTATATTGTTGTTGCAATGTTAAAATCGAAGGTTGTCAATGTAGTGTACCAAATTTCAGAATCAGATTCAATGTCTAAGTATGATTTTTGGAATTTGTGTGTGTTTTAGTGTGTGTGTTCTTCGAATTTGTGGAAAAATGGACAAAAATGTGGAGATTTTGGTACATTATGACATATTATAAGTTGATATAGTGTATTTAAGTTCATTATCTGCAATCTTAGACACAAAAACATGCAAAAATGGTCCAAACATAATTTCTGGAAAATGTTGGAGAATTTCTAAGTATGAACTCGGATCAGTGTGGACCGAATTCGGACCATCCGAATTCGGGCCCTGTTCACAAATTCGAACCAATAGTAATTTCGGACCTCTCCCCAATTCGGATTGATAGTGACTTCGGACCTACCCAATTCGGATCCACCAATTTCGGACCAAATACAATCCGGACCCCAATCTATTTCGGACCCATACCCATTTCGGACCACGCTTACTTCGGACCATACACCTATTTCGGATCACTGCCTATTTCGGATCATCCGAATTCGGATGTGGTCCGAATTCAATTGGGATTTCATTTAATTTACGTAATACAAGTATTAAGCAATTACTGACACAAATTCACTATTACACTTACTTTACAGATCATTGTGGTGTTATCAAAACACACATTGATTCAGAGACAAGTCACAAAACCAATCACTGTGAGTTGCAGATTATCATTCGAACATTTATTGTTTTTACATTCATGTTTATACATTCAATGGCATGTTCACGTTGTTCATATACTTCATTGGCACTCATGAAATGATTTGTTGTTATGATGCACATTCGTACTTGACATGTAACACACATGTAGCTTGCGTTCATTTGAAAGTGCATCTATTTACATCATGCTTGCACTGCATGATCATTACTTCACACTCTGATGCGACCTGGACTGGGGCTGACAGCAGGCCACTGTCGGGGACTGATCATCCCACTCGTATCCCATCAGGTTCGGCACATCCCCGATCAGCATATTGAACTGCCACCCCATGCTAGCACTGCATGGTTTACTTACACTTTGAGGCTTTCACTGCCGTTTTCACATACATGGGGCTTACACTGCCCATGGTTAAGCATTGCATGTAAAGAAATATTTGTTGTATGCATAATCTGTTTTCTCACTAAGCATTTAGCTTACTGTTGACTCACATTGTTTTCAGGCAAAGGCAAGAGTGTTGTGGGACCTTCATCTTAAGCAATCCATTTCTTATCTCGGTGACCATAGAAGCTAATTGGTATATGGACAATGTAGCTTTGGGGCTGGGATTTGTTACTACTAAAACATTATTGATGATGTAATAGCTAGATTTAATCACTGTAGTCATGTACTTTACTTTGCTTTAGTGTGGATTTGCTTAATTCTAATTTAAGTATTCAATTATCATGATTATTCATTGGGTTGTTTGTCGATCCTGGAGATTTCAATTATATCATTAATTATCAAGGACGTCACAGTTTGGTATCAGAGCATTAGTTTGAGGTTTCAAGTGTCCGCGAGGACTTGGACTCAAACTTAGGTTATGATATTAGAATGAACTTCTAAGTAATGATCTGAACTAAGATAGGATTGACATGCACACGGGGAAACACAAAGGGTAACTGTACACTTAGGATTTACAAATAAATGTTCTAAATATAAGTTGTTATATTTCAGAACATGTCAGGAGACGATATGACTCCTCAGCAAATGTTCCAGATGATGCAAGCTCTCATGGAACAAAACAATGAGCTACAATCCAAGCGAATGGCTGAGCAGGCTCAGTCATTTGCTGATCAGTTAAGGGCCAGAGATGAGGCCGAAGCAAAGCGAAAAGCCGATAAGAGAAAGAATAAAGAACATCAACAACAGGACGACCAGGAGGAAAGACAAGATACTGGGTCTTCTAACCGATCAAGGGGTTGCAGATTTAAGGATTTCAAAAGTAACGGGGCTGTTACTTTTGATGGAACCGGAGATGCTGTTACAGCATTGGAATGGATCACCACCACGGAAAGAACTTTCAGAATCAGCGACTGTGCTGATAAAGACATGGTCCCCTTTGCAACCGCTATGTTTGCAAGGGACGCTGTTATGTGGTGGGATGCCATGACACATGTGCTGACGATGGAGGTAGTGTCACACATGTCTTGGAACGAGTTCAAGGAAGTATTCTCCCAGCAATACTGTCCTACTGATGAGAAGCGCCGTCTAGAGGCGAAGTTCCTGAATCTGACTCAAGGAACGAAAACGGTTACACAATATGCCGTTGAGTTCACCCGCTTAAGTTTGTTTGCACCACATCAAGTTGACACGGAAGAAAGGAAGATAGCCCGGTTTGAGGCCGGACTAGACTATGAGATACGCCGAACCATGAGTGGGGTTCGGTATACAACGTTTGCTGGATTACTCGAGGCTGCTCGGAATGTGGAGCAGATTGTCCTGTTATCCGGATATGTCATAGGTTCAGCCGCCGCACCACCGACTCAACCGTTGCCGCCAAAAAGGCAGCGGGAGTCTGGATCCTCCCGATTCTCTCCCCAATCTCATCAACAATCATCATCACCCAAAAAGGGAAGGGCCTTTTCGGCCAGTTCTGAAATGAGGGACTGCAGGCGATGCAGAAAGGCGCACTCTGGGGAGTGCAAGACTCAAGACATGTACTGTTTCTGCTGTGGGCAGAAAGGCCATCACTGGGAACATTGTCCTCGAAAGGACGATGCGTGCTACAACTGCCACAGACTTGGCCATTTTTCAAGGGATTGCCCGAAACCCCCAAGAGATCAGAACGTTCAGCAATCAACGGCAAGATCTTCTGCAGCATCCACTGCTCGCAGGGATCAATCTCATAGGGCTCCAACAAGGGCATTCCAAATCACAGCTGAAGAAGCAAAGGATGACCCGGAGGTGGTCACTGGTACGTTCTATGTTAATTCCATTCCTGCACGTGTATTGTTTGACTCTGGAGCAAATCGTTCATTTGTCTCCACTACATTTGCTCGTCAATTTAACATGCCTACTTCGAAACTGCAATTTGTACTTGATATAGAGACTGCTAGCAACATGTTAGTTAAAGCAGACAAGGTTTATAGGAATTGCACATTACTTGTAGAGGATGTAGTGTTCAACATAGACTTAATCCCTATGGAGTTTGGGGAGTTTGATGTCATAGTAGGTATGGATTGGTTGGTTCACAATGAGGCCCAAATCGTTTGCAAGAAAAGGATGATTAAGATCACCACTCCTGAGGGCCGAGACATTTGCATATATGGTGACAGACACAAAGGCGACTTATGCCTTATTTCAATCGCAAAAGCCCGAAAGCACGTTGCCAAGGGTTGTTCAGCTTACTTAGCCTACGCTGTCGATGCAAAGGCTGAAGTTCAATCTCCTTCTACCGTTCCCGTTGTTTCTGAATTTCCAGATGCTTTCCAGAAGATATCTCGGGATTGCCACCTGATCGCCAAGTGGAATTCCGCATTGACCTCATTCCTGGAGCTGCTCCAATAGCAAAGGCTCCGTACCGTTTAGCCCCTGCTGAAATGCAGGAAATGATGAAGCAGTTACAGGAGCTACTTGACAAAGGCTTTATCCGCCCAAGTTCATCTCCTTGGGGCGCTCCTGTGTTGTTCGTCAAAAAGAAAGATGGCACATTGCGAATGTGCATCGACTATCGAGAACTCAACAAAGTCACAATCAAGAACAAATACCCGTTGCCCCGGATTGATGATCCCTTCGACCAGTTACAAGGCGCAAGTTACTTCTCGAAGATTGATCTTCGTTCGGGTTACCACCAACTCAAAGTACACCCGGATGATATTCCAAAGACGGCTTTCAGAACTCGTTACGGACACTACGAGTTTCTGGTAATGCCATTCGGTCTTACAAATGCGCCGGCTGCTTTCATGGATCTCATGAATCGAGTCTGCCGACCAATGCTCGACAAATTGGTCATCGTGTTCATCGATGACATTCTCATATATTCAAAGACCAAAGAGGATCATGCTACACATCTGAGAGAATTACTAGAGTTGCTACGCAAAGAGTGACTTTATGCCAAATTCTCTAAGTGTGAATTCTGGTTGAGGCAGGTACGTCTCAACATTCCAAACAATTTCATGATCCTTATACTTAATCATAAACTCGTTGTTAGCTTGTACTTACTCAAAATTCAATTCAGATCCAATTCTTGGGGCACGTGATATCTGGTGCTGGGATTGCTGTTGATCCTGCAAAGATCGAAGCTATCCAGAACTGGGAATCACCCCGCAACGCCTCAGAGATTCGGAGTTTTCTGGGATTGGCTGGTTACTACCGCCGATTCATCAAAGACTTCTCCAAAATCGCCGTTCCTCTCACTAAGCTTACTCGCAAGAACGCGACCTTCTTTTGGAAAGAAGAACAACAAACGGCCTTTGACAACTTGAAGAATCTATTAAGTGAAGCACCTGTGTTAGCCCTGCCTGAAGGGAACGAAGACTTTGTTGTCTATACAGATGCATCAGGCACGGGTTTGGGTGCTGTACTAATGCAAAGAGGAAACGTCATAGCTTATGCTTCTAGACAACTCAAACCGCATGAGAAAGACTACTCTACTCATGATCTAGAGCTAACTGCTGTGACTTTCGCTCTCAAGTTATGGAGACACTATTTGTACGGAACCAAGTGTCAGCTCTACACCGATCACAAGAGTTTAAAGTATATATTCAGTCAGAAGGACTTGAATATGAGGCAAAGAAGGTCAATGGAGCTGATAAAAGATTACGACTGTGAAATTCTATATCACCTGGGGAAGGCCAACGTAGTGGCCGATGCCCTAAGCCGAAAAGCGTACTGCAAGGCATGTTGCTATGCCTTGACTTCCACAATACTGACATCTACTATTATAGACGATGTTAGGGCTGCTCAGTTGCAGGCCTTAATGGAGGAGAATGTAAAAGACGAAAATGTCAGGGTTCAGTTGCCATTAATGCAAGACGATGGAACTGGACTGAAAGGAGTTTACGGTAGAGTTTGGGTTCCTAAGTTCGGGAACATGCGAGATGTAATTCTCGAGGAGGCTCATCAATCTAAATTCTCAATTCATCCTGGCAGCACAAAAATGTACAACGACCTGAAGGCCGACTTCTGGTGGCCAGGATTGAAAAGAGATGTCGGTCAGTATGTTGAAAGGTGCAGAACATGTCGTCTAGTCAAAGCAGAACATCAACAGCCCTATGGTAGTATGCAACCTCTTCCTATCCCTGAATGGAAGTGGGACCATATTACTATGGACTTCGTAACGAAGCTGCCCAAGACTCGTCGTCAACATGATGCCATTTGGGTCATTGTTGACCGATTGACAAAATCTGCTCACTTCATTCCCATTTGGGAAACCTATTCACTGGACCGTCTTGCCCAGATCTACGTAAACGAAATCGTTATTAGGCATGGTGTGCCTAAGTCTATTGTCTCCGACCGAGATAGTAGATTCACTTCTAATTTCTGGGCTGCTCTACAACAGGGTCTTGGTACTCGTATCGCAATGAGTACTGCATATAGACCTCAATCAGACGGGCAAAGTGAGAGAACAATTCTGACTCTAGAAGACATGCTCCGAGCCTGTGTCATGGATTTGGGTGGTAACTGGGACGATCACCTTCCATTGGTTGAATTCTCCTACAACAACAGTTACCATTCCACTATCAAGATGGCACCGTTCGAGTCTCTATACGGAAGAAAATGTAGGACCCCAACCTGTTGGAGGGAAACAGGAGAAACTCCAATAGCCGGTCCTGCTTTGCTACAAGAAACGAATGAAAAGATCCAACTCATTCGACAGTACATGAAAACGGCACAAGATCGGCAAAAGAATTACCACGATCGCCGGCATAAAGCGATAGAATTTCAAAAAGATGATTGGGTCTACTTGAAGGTTTCTCCGATGAAGGGAGTTACGAGATTCGTAAAGCGAGGAAAGTTGTCACCTCGATTCATAGGACCCTTCAAAATACTAGAAAGAGTTGGGAATCAGTCCTATCACTTGGACTTGCCGGAAGAGTTATCAGGAGTTCACCCGGTCTTCCACGTAGGATACTTAAGAAAGAGTCTGGTGCCCAAGAGGGAACCATGGACTGATCACTCGGACATTAAGATTGACGAACGGCTAAGGTTTGTTGATGAACCGGAATGCATTTTGGAGACAAAAGTCAAGAAACTACGGAACAAAGAGATCAGGATGGTGCTAGTCAAGTGGAAGCATCATCGGGGAGCTAATCACACTTGGGAATCGGAAGAAGACATGAAGACTAAGTACCCAAGTTTGTTTAGCGCAGCATGACTTCGCGGACGAAGTATAGCGTGGTGGAGCCCATGCTGTAACATCCCTATTTTTCAATTTTATGTACTTTGCAATTTTAAGGACCTACTTATTGTTGTAATGGAATGTTATATTAATTTAAGCTAATTTTGATTATAATATCAGTTAAGTAAGAAAATACGAAGTTGAGGGGTATAAGGTGCAGTTTGGTGAAAGTGGCAAATAAAAGAAGGAAATCCTTCATTTTCAACAAATCTCACTCTCTCTCTACCGTCTCTCACTTTCTCTCTCTAACTCTCTCGATCTCTCTACTCTCTCTCTCGGCTCCACTTCAAGAAACACAAGGAATCATCAAATTAAGGTGTAGAAAGTTGGATTCAAGTGGCATTTTAGGAACTATAACTGCTACAACAAACGATTTGAGGTAACAATTACTCAAACTTACGGATTTTTGAAGTATTTGTTCGGTTTTTTATGAGAACCGATTTCTAATATTTGTGATGCAAATGATAATGCATGTTGTATATTGTTGTTGCAATGTTAAAATCGAAGGTTGTCAATGTAGTGTACCAAATTTCAGAATCAGATTCAATGTCTAAGTATGATTTTTGGAATTTGTGTGTGTTTTAGTGTGTGTGTTCTTCGAATTTGTGGAAAAATGGACAAAAATGTGGAGATTTTGGTACATTATGACATATTATAAGTTGATATAGTGTATTTAAGTTCATTATCTGCAATCTTAGACACAAAAACATGCAAAAATGGTCCAAACATAATTTCTGGAAAATGTTGGAGAATTTCTAAGTATGAACTCGGATCAGTGTGGACCGAATTCGGACCATCCGAATTCGGGCCCTGTTCACAAATTCGAACCAATAGTAATTTCGGACCTCTCCCCAATTCGGATTGATAGTGACTTCGGACCTACCCAATTCGGATCCACCAATTTCGGACCTAATACAATCCGGACCCCAATCTATTTCGGACCCATACCCATTTCGGACCACGCTTACTTCGGACCATACACCTATTTCGGATCACTTCCTATTTCGGATCATCCGAATTCGGATGTGGTCTGAATTCAATTGGGATTTCATTTAATTTACGTAATACAAGTTTTAAGCAATTACTGACACAAATTCACTATTACACTTACTTTACAGATCATTGTGGTGTTATCAAAACACACATTGATTCAGAGACAAGTCACAAAATCAATCACTGTGAGTTGCAGATTATCATTCGAACATTTATTGTTTTTACATTCATGTTTATACATTCAATGGCATGTTCACGTTGTTCATATACTTCATTGGCACTCATGAAATGATTTGTTGTTATGATGCACATTCGTACTTGACATGTAACACACATGTAGCTTGCGTTCATTTGAAAGTGCATCTATTTACATCATGCTTGCACTGCATGATCATTACTTCACACTCTGATGCGACCTGGACTGGGGCTGACAGCAGGCCACTGTCGGGGACTGATCATCCCACTCGTATCCCATCAGGTTCGGCACATCCCCGATCAGCATATTGAACTGCCACCCCATGCTAGCACTGCATGGTTTACTTACACATTGAGGCTTTCACTGCCGTTTTCACATACATGGGGCTTACACTGCCCATGGTTAAGCATTGCTTGTAAAGAAATATTTGTTGTATGCATAATCTGTTTTCTCACTAAGCATTTAGCTTACTGTTGACTCACATTGTTTTCAGGCAAAGGCAAGAGTGTTGTGGGGCCTTCATCTTAAGCAATCCATTTCTTATCTCGGTGACCATAGAAGCTAATTGGTATATGGACAATGTAGCTTTGGGGCTGGGATTTGTTACTACTAAAACATTATTGATGATGTAATAGCTAGATTTAATCACTGTAGTCATGTACTTTACTTTGCTTTAGTGTGGATTTGCTTAATTCTAATTTAAGTATTCAATTTCAATTATCATGATTATTCATTGGGTTGTTTGTCGATCCTGGAGATTTCAATTATATCATTAATTATCAAGGACGTCACATTTCACACTATGCTTGTAAAGAAATATGTGTTGAATGTATAATTTGTTATCTCACTAAGCAAATTAGCTTACTGTTGACTCTCAATGTTTTCAGGCAAAGGCAAAGGTGTAGCTGGACATTCAACTTAAGAAATTTCAATTCAATATCCCGGAGACTTAGAAGCTATTGGTCCACAGATGTTTGTAGCTTTGGGCTGGGATATGATACTTTAAAACAATTATGATGTTGTAATAGTTAGACTTAATCACTATAGACATGTACTCTTATTGCTTTAGTGTGAAACTGCTGAAATCTGAATTAAGCATCAATTTTAATTATCATGTTATTAATTGGGTTCTGTGTTGATCCTGGTGATCCCATTTATACTATCAAAATATAAGGACGTCACAGTTTGGTATCAGAGCATTAGTTTGAGGTTTCAAGTGTCCGCGAGGACTTGGACTCAAACTTAGGTTATGATATTAGAATGGACTCCTAGGAAATGATCCGAACTAAGATAGGATTGACATGCACACGGGGACACATAAAGGGTAACCGTAAACACTTATGACTTACAACCAAATGTTCTAGATATAAATTATTATATTTCAAAACATGTCAGGAGACGATATGACTCCTCAACAGATGTTCCATATGATGCAAGCTCTCATGGAACAGAACAATGAGTTACAGTCCAAAAGAATGGCTGAGCAGGCTCAGTCATTTGCCGACCAATTAAGGGCCAGAGATGAGGTCGAAGCCAAGAGAAAGGCTGATAAAAGAAAGAACAAGGAACAACAACAGGATGATCAAGAGGAAAGACAAGGAGACACTGGGTCTTCTAACAAGTCAAGGGGTCGTAGGTTTAAGGACTTCAAAAGTAACGGAGCGGTTACTTTTGATGGGACTGGAGATGCTGTCACAACACTGGAATGGATCACCACCACCGAACGAACTTTCAGAATCAGCGACTGCGCTGAAAAGGACATGGTCCGGTTTGCAAGGGACGCAGTGATGTGGTGGGATGCTATGACTAATGTGTTGACGATGGAGGTAGTGTCACACATGTTTTGGAGTGAATTCAAGGAAGTGTTTTCTCAGCAGTACTGTCTGGCAGACGAGAAGCGACATCTCGAGGCGAAATTTCTGAATCTGACCCAAGGAACAAAGACGGTTGCACAATATGTCGTCGAGTTCACCGGTTTAAGCCTGTTCGCACCCCATCAAGTTGACACGAAAGAGAGAAAGATAGCCCGGTTTGAGGCCGGATTAGACTATGAGATTCGTCGAACCATGAGTGGGGTTCGGTATACAACGTTTGCTGGTTTACTGGAGGTTGCTCGAAATGTGGAGCAGATCGTATTGTTATCTTGATATGTCATCGGATCAACTGCAGCAGCACCGACTCAACCGTCGCCGCCAAAAAGGCAGCGGGAATCTGGATCATCCCGATCCTCTCCTTAATCCAATCAACCATCTTCATCACCCATGAAGGAAAAGGCCTTTTCAGCCAGTTCTGAAATGAGAGACTGCAGGCAATGAAGGAAGGCGCACTCTGGGGAGTGCAATACTCAAGATATGTACTGCTTCTGCTGTGGGCAGAAGGGCCATCACTGGGAGCATTCTCCTCGAAAAGACGATGAATTCTTTAACTGCCACAGAAATGGCCATTTTGCAAGGGACTGCCCAAAACCCCCAAGAGATCAGAGTGTTCAACAATCAACAACCAGATCTTTGCAGCTTCCACTGCTCGCAGGGATCAATCTCAAAGGGCTCCAACTAGGGCATTCCAAATCACAGCTGAACAAGCAAAAGATGACTCGGAGGTGGTCACTGGTACGTTCTTTGTAAATTCAATTTCCACACGCATACTGTTTGATTCTGGAGCCAACCGTTCGTTTGTCTCCACTTCATTTGCTCGTCAATTTAATATGCCTACTTCCAAACTACAATTCGTGCTGGATATTGAAACTGCTAGCAATATGTTAGTTAAGGCAGAAAAAGTATATAGGAACTGCACGTTACTTGTAGAGGATGTAGTGTTCAACATAGACATTCCCATGGAGTTCGGAGAGTTTGATGTCATAGTAGGTATGGACTGGTTGGTTCACAATGAGGCCCAAATTGTTTGCAAGAAAAGGATGATTAAGATCACTACTCCTGAGGGCCGAGACATTTGCATTTATGGTAATAGACACAAAGGCGATTTATGCCTCATTTCGATTGCAAAAACCCGAAAGCACGTTGCTAAGGGTTGTGCAACTTATTTAGCCTACGCTGTCGATGCAAAGGCTGAAGTTCCATCTCTCTCTGCTATTCCCGTTGTTTTAGAATTTCCAGATTTCTTTCCAGAAGATGTCTCGGGATTGCCACCTGATCGTTAAGTGGAATTCCGTAATCTCATTCCCGAAGCAGCGCCAATAGCAAAGGCTCCCTATCGTTTAGCTCCTGCAGAAATGCAGGAAATGATGAAACAGTTACAGGTGCTACTTGACCAAGGTTTTTTCCGTCCAAGCTCATCTCCTTGGGGCGCTTCTGTTCTGCTTTTCAAGACGAAGGATGACACATTACGTATGTGCATCGAATATTGCAAACTCAACAAAGTCACGATTAAGAACAAGTACCCGTTGTCCCGGATTGATGATCTCTTCGACCAGTTACAAGGCGCAAGTTACTTTTCGAAGATTGATCTTCGTTTGGGTTATCATCAACTTAAGGTGAATCCAGACGACATTCCTAAAATGGCTTTCAGAACTCGTGACGGACACTATGAGTTTCTGGTAATGCTGTTTGGTCTTACAAACGCGCCGGCTGCTTTCATGGATGTCATGAATTGAGTCTGCCGGCCAATGCTCGACAAATCTGTCATCGTGTTCATCGATGACATTCTCATCTATTCAAAGCCCAAAGAAGATCATGCTAAACATCTGAGAGAATTGCTAGAGTTGCTGCGCAAAGAGCGACTTTATGCCAAATTCTTAAAATGTGAATTCTGGTTGAGGCAGGTACGTCTCAACATTCAAAACAAATTCTTGATCCTTATACTCAATCATAAACTCTTCTATTAACTTGTACCATCTCAACATTCAATTCAGATCTAATTCTTGGGGCACGTAAATTTCTGGTGTTGGGATTGCTGTTGATCCTGCAAAGATCGAGGCTATCCAGAACTGGGAATCACCTCGCAACGCCTCAGAGATTCGTAGCTTTTTAGGATTGGCTGGTTATTACTACCGATTTATCAAAGACTTTTCAAAGATCGTTGTTCCGCTAACAAATCTTACTCGCAAGAATGCAACTTTCTTTTGGAAAGAATAACAACAAACGGCTTCTGACAAATTAAAGAAGCTATTAAGTGAAGCACCAGTATTAGCCCTGCCTGAAGGGAACGAGGACTTTGTTGTCTATACAGATGCATCAGGCATGGGTTTAGGAGCAGTGCTGATACAAAGAGGAAATGTCATAACCTACGCTTCTAGACAACTCAAACCACATGAGAAAGATTACTCCACTCACGAGTTGGAGTTAACTGGTGTGACTTTTGCTCTCAAACTATGGAGACACTATTTGTACGGAACCAAGTGTCAGCTCTACACCGATCACAAAAGTTTAAAGTATATATTCAGTCAGAAGGACTTGAATATGAGGCAGAAAAGGTCTATGGAGCTGATCAAAGATTACGATTGTGAAATTCTCTACCATCCAGGGAAAGCCAACGTAGTGGCTGATGCCCTAAGTAGAAAAGCTTACTGCAAGGGGTACTGTTATGCCTTGACTTCTACAATCCTGATGTCAACGATCATAGATGATGTAAGGGCTGCTCAAATGCAGGCTCTTAAGGAGGAGAATGTAAAGGATGAAAATATCAGAACTCAATTGCCATTAATGCAAGACGATGGAATTGGACTTAAAGGTATTTACGGTAGTATATGGGTACCTAAGTTCGGGAACATGCGAGAAGTAATTCTTGAAGAAGCTCACCAATCCAAATTCTCAATTCATCCTGGTAGCACGAAAATGTACAATGACTTGAAAGCCGATTTCTGGTGGCGAGGGTTGAAAAGAGATGTCGGTCAATACGTACAGAAGTGCAGAACTTGTAGATTGGTCAAAGCAGAAAACCAGCAACCATATGGTAGTATGCAACCTCTTTCTATTCCAGAATGGAAGTGGGACCATATTACTATGGAATTCGTAACAAAGCTGCCCAAAACTCGTTGTTAACATGATGCCATTTGGGTCATCGTTGGCCGTCTGACAAAATCTGCTCACTTCATTCCCATTCGAGAAACTTATTCACTGGACTGTCTTGCCCAGATCTACTTGAACGAATTCGTCATCAGGCAAGGTGTACCTAAGTCTATTGTCTCTAACCGAGATAGTAGATTCACTTCTAATTTCTGGGCTGCTCTGCAAAACGGTCTTGGTACTCGTATCGCAATGAGTACTGCTTACAGACCTCAATCTGACGTGCAAGGTGAAAGAACTATTCTGACTCTTAAATACATGCTCAGAGCCTGTGTCATGGATTTGGGTGGTAACTGGGACGATCACCTCCCATTGGTCGAATTCTCCTACAATAATAGTTACCATTCCACAATCAAAATGGCACCATTTGAGTTCCTGTACGGAAGAAAGTGTAGGACTCCAACCTGTTGGAGGGAAACAGGAGAAACTCCAATAGCTGGTCCAGCCTTATTGCAAGAAACAAATGAAAAGATCCAGCTCATTCAACAATACATGAAAATGGCGCAAGATCGACAAAAGAACTATCACAATCGCCGTCACAAAGCCATAGAATTTCAAAAGGATGATTGGGTCTACTTAAAGGTCTCTCCGATGAAAGGTGTTACTAGATTCATAAAGCGAGGAAAGCTATCTCCTCGATTTGTAGGACTCTTTCGCATCATTGAAAAAGTTGGGAATCAGTACTACCACTTGGACTTACCAGACGAGCTAGCAGGAGTTCACCCGGTCTTTCACATTGGATACTTAAGAAAAAGTCTGGTGCCCGAGAGGGAACCGTGGACTGATCATTCAGAAATTAAGGGTGATGAACGGCTAAGGTTCGTTGATGAGCCGGAGTGCATTTTGGAAACAAAAGTCAAGAAGCTTCGAAACAAGGAAATCAAGATGGTGTTGGTCAAGTGGAAGCATCATAAGGGAACTAACCACACTTGGGAATCGGAAGAAGATATGAAGACTAAATACCCAAGTCTGTTTAGCACAACATGAATTCGCGGACGGAGTATAGGCGTGGTGGAGCCAATGCTGTAACATCCCTACTTTTAATCATTTGTAATTTACAAATTTTAAGGATTCAATTATTGTATTAATGGATTATTATGTCAATTTAAGCAAATTTCGATCACAAATTTAAAAATAAGAAAAGATGAGGAGAAATCCTCATGGTAGTTTTCTGAGCGAGCATAACTTGGAGAAACCGATCCGGACATTCAAAATCGGTTAAATAAGAAAATACAAAGTTGAGGGGTATAATGTGCAAATGTGCCAAAATATCAAATAAAAGATGGAAAGTCATTCATTTTTCAATATCTCACACTCTCTCTACTCTCTCGATCTCTCTCTTCCTCTCTCTAAAAACTAACACTTTTATCATCAAAATTATGAGATTGTTGGATTCAAGTACTAAAAATCGAGAATCAAGCTAATTGGAAGGCACTATAATCAATACAACGAACGATTTGAGGTAAGATTCACCCAAACTTGCAATTTTTGGGTTCGGTTTTTATATAAACCGAATCATAGGATTTTGATCTCAGATGTTAATGCATGTTGGATATTAGTGTTGCAATGTTAAAATCGAGTATTGATAATGTAGTATACCAAATTTCAGATTCAAATTCCGTTCCTAAGTATAAATTTGAGGTTAGTGTGTGTTTTAGTGTGTGTGTTCATCGATACTTGATGAAAAATGGGCACAAATGGGTTAATTTGGTATATTAAGTGTTATGTTATAAGTTAAAAGGGTACATTAAGTTCATATTTGCAATTATACATAAAGAAACATGCAAAAATGGTCCAAAAATAATATCTGGAAAATGTTAGAAAATAATCAAGTATGAACTCGGGCCTGATGAACTCGGTTCGGTCCATCCGAGTTCGAACCAATATCCGAATTCGGACCAATACCCAATTCGGACCATTACCTCATTTCGTACCCTGCCCAATTCGGATCACCCCCAATTCGGACCAAAGGGCCATCCGGACTTCGGACCATCCGAATTCGGATGTGGTCCGAATTCTGTTCAAAATTCATTTAATTCTCAGAAATTAAGTTTTAAGCAATTACTGACATAAATTCAGTATTACACTGACTTGACAGATCATTGTGGTGTTAAACACACATTGATTCAGAGACAAATTACACCGTACTACCCACTGTGAATAATAGATTATCATTCTAACATTTATTGTCTTTGCATTCATGTTTTACATATTCAATGGCATGTTCACATTGTTCATATACATCAATTGGCACTCATGAATGATTTGTTGTTATGATGCACACTCGTACTTGACATGTAACACACATGTAGCCAGCGTTCATTTGAAAGTGCATCTATTTACATCATGCTTGCACTGCCTGATCATTAGTTCACAATCTGATGCGACCTAGACTGGGGCTGACAGCAGGCCACTGTCGAGGACTGATCATCCCGCTCGTTATCCTGGTCAGGTTCGACACATCCCCGATCAACATTTGAACTGCCAACCCCATGCTTGCACTGCATGGTTTTACACATACTATGGGGCTTTCACTGCCAGATTTCACGCTATGCTTGTAAAGAAATATATGTTGAATGTATAATCTGTTATCTCACTAAGCAAGTTAGCTTACTGTTGACTCTCAACGTTTTCAGGCAAAGCAAAGGTGTAGCTGGACATTCTACTTAATAAAATTTCAATTCAATATCCCGGAGACTTAGAAGCTATTGGTACACAATTGTTTGTAGCTTTGGGCTGTGATTTGATACTTTAAAACAATTATGATGTTGTAATAGTTAGACTTAATGACTGTGGACATGTACTCTTATTGCTTTAGTGTGGAACTGCTGAAATCTGAATTAAGCATCAATTTTAATTATCATGTTATATATTGGGTTGTGTGTTGATCCTGGTGATTCCATTTATACTATCAAAATATGAGGACGTCACATAGGGTTTTGATGGGAGAACTTTGACCAAATTTGAACTTTTTCAAAAGATCTAAAGTATACTTTCTTTGATTAATAAAAATTCCATTTGAAGTTTGTTTAACCTGTAATCCTAGAAAGAAAGTAAGTTCACCCATCATACTCATTTCATATTTTGATTTCATGAGTAGTGAAAAATTCTTGCACAACTGCTCATTAGTAGATCCAAGTATTATGTCATCCACATAAATTTGAACAAGCATAATATCAGACCTCACCTTCTTTATGAACAATGTGGTATCCACTTTACCTCTGGAATAGCCATTTCTCATAAGAAAATCAGTAAGAGTGTCATACCAGACTCTAGGGGCTTGTTTTAGACCATAGACGGCTTTGTCCAACTTATAGACAAAACCTGGGTGTTGTTCATATTCAAAACCTGGAGGCTGCTTAACATATACTTGTTCTTGAAGCTTGACATTCAAAAATTCACTCTTCACATCCATTTGAAATACCTTCATGCTTTATGGAAAACATAAGCTGGAAACAAACGAATTGCTTCTAACCTGGCCACTGAAGCAAATGTTTCATCATAGTCTATCCCTTCTTCTTGTCTAAAGCCTGAGCAACTAGTCTTGCCTTATTTCTAATGACATGACCTTGCTCATCCATCTTATTCCTGAAAACCCACTTGGTACCAATTATGGTTTTGCCTTTAGGAATAGGGACAAGCTTCCATACCTTATTTCTCTCAAACTGATTGAGCTCTTCTTGCATGGAAGTGAACCAATTGGCATCTTTTAAAGCATCATCCACTTTCTTTGGCTTCATCAGGGACACAAAGCTAGAAAACATACAAAAGTTTCCTAAGCTGTCCCATCTTGTTTGTACCCCTTTATTGATGTCACCAATTATTTTATCATTGGGGTGACACCTGATCCACTTAGGATCATGTCTGAATGAAGACTCTCCTGCATCATTTTCATCTCCAACAGGTCCTGTAGAACAGCTTTCAGGATTTTCAGACACACTGATATCTTGAGCCTGTTCTTCTGTTGAACATGAATCTCTATTAGTGAACACATCAACAAAGGATTCAGGGAAATCAACATTGATTGGTTCAGGACATGGTGTATTATTTATGTCAGTACACTTATTCACACAAGGTGTATCAACATAATCATCATCATGTCCATTGTGGTTAACAGGTTCCACTCTGGATGAAGTAGAAGCTTTTGAGTCCTTTTCTTCATTCATGGAATGCATGAGATCATCAAAGGTGAACTCTCCTGAAACTGATTCAGGAACAGCTTTGGTAGGGGCACTCATAGACTCCTCAAAGGTGACATTGATGGATTCATCTATCACTTTTCTTTTGTAGTTGTATACTCTGTAGGCTTTAGAGATAGCAGAATATCCAACAAACACACCTTCATTAGCTTTGGGTTCAAATTTTTCCAGCTGGTCCCTCTGATTCCAAATGAAGCAGGAACATCCAAACATATGGAAATAACTACTATTTGGCCTTCTCCCTTTGATTAACTCATAAGGAGTCTTGTTGAACCTCTTCACCACTAAGGATCTGTTTTGAGTGAAGCAGACAGTGTTGACAGCTTTAACCCAAAATGATGAAGGCAAACCTGATGCACACAACATGGTTCTGGCAGCTTCATTAAGAGTTCTGTTTCTCCTTTCATCAACTCCATTTTGTTGTGGAGTTCTTACAGCTGAAAAGTTTTGTGAGATCCCTCTTTCTTCACAGAAGTCTTCAAGAGTACTGTTTCTAAATTCAGCACCATGATCACTTCTAAGCTGCTTAACTTGAGCAAAGTTCAGGACTTCCATCTTTTTGATAAATCGAATAATTTTTCTAGCAGCCTCTCCTTTGGTCTTCAGAAAGATTACCCATGTAAACTTGGAGAACTCATCAACCATTACTAGAGTGTATCTTCTAGAGGTGTGATAGCCTTTTGTGCCATAACCAGTTCAGATCTGCATTGCTTCTTGTGATAAAGCAGGTTTCAGTTGTGGGATCAGCAGATTTCATGTCCACAACATATACAACTTTTCTCCTTTGTGCACAAAACACAACTTTGCCTTGGGAATCCAATATGTACCCTAGGTGCTCATCAAAGTTAACCTTGTAGCCAGCATCACACAGTTGACTTATGCTTATAAAATTGTGTTTTATCCCAGACACATAGGCTACTCTTTTGAATATGGCGGCACTAGCTTGAAGGGTTCCATATCCTTATGTGGATCCCTGAACATTATCACCAAAAGTGACTTTTGGCCCTTTTTCAGGCCTATGATCACTCATCAAGTCCTTGCAACCCGTCATGTGGCCTGAGCAACCGCTGTTCAAGTACCAAACCTGGGATGGTTGTTTAACCTGTAGAGTGTGATGGGAAAATATTAGTTATCTTTAGGGGAACTCGTCATAGGGATGAGTTCTTCTTCTTTATCAACATTTGTTGATGGACCAGTGAGATCTACACTAATATTTCGTATTTGGATTGTATCAGCTTGGATACTATCTTCATTGACCATGTTACTTCCAACACTACTGGTTTTTGCAATGTTGGAACTAGCAGTGTCAGCAGGCCTCATGTCCTCAGTTTCAGGACAATCTTTGGCCATGTGTGTCTTCTTCCCACATTTATAGCATTTTCTCTTTTTAGACTTTTTGGAAGAAGTACTTCCAGAAACACATTTTGGAGTATTTTTGTTGAACTTCTCATCGGGTTTAGCAAACTTATTATTATTTTTAGAAGAATCAACAGTTTGAGTAGAAGGCACAACAACAACAGCTTTACATGTGTCCTCTTTCCTCTTTTTGGGAGGGCAGAGATCAAATATAGGAAGTTTGATGGGCTTTTGACCTTCCACAGGTTTGGGAAACTTATTCCCAACTTTCTTAGGTTGAGTGATGGCTTTGCCTTTGCCCTTACTGATATGTGATGGGTGTTGCCTATCAACATAATCATTGCTTTTGGTTTTGAAAGACTTACCTTCATTTATAACCAGTTTTCCATTAAGATTTAAAAACTTGTTCGAAATCACAGCAGATTTACTTTCAACATGAGATTTACCCCTGTTGAAAGCAGGCTGCTTACCTTTTGAAAACTTTTTCTCAAATTGCTCAGCATCGAAAGGATTAACAGGTTTCTTACCATCAGCTTTAGATCCAGAACCTGTCTTGTTGACAGGTTTAGTGTCCAAAGCTGCAGTTTGAACTTGTTTTCCCTTCTTTTGCTTGTGTGACCCAGTTGAACACTTAGCAGGCTGTCAGTGTTTTGAGGCCTGACATGCCTATTTGTTGAGACTAGCTTACCATTTACTTTCTGAATGAAAGTACTTGGAAGCTCACCAATAGTGGATAAGTATTTTTCCAGATTATTTATCTCAACACTTGAAGCTGCTTTATCAAGATCCCCTCCAAGATAGGCTTGGATTTAAGCAGGGATCTGTTGACTGATACAATGATTGACTTTCTGTGTAGATTGGCACTAGGAGTCAACAATCTTTTGAAGCTTGGCGTGCTTTGTGTTTGTCTCTCTCTTTTCTTCTAATAAAATGGAATTGATGTGTTTTAATTCATCAAGTTCAGTTTCCAACTTATGGAAGCTGTCCAGTTTACTAGTTTTTATTTCAAGATCAGTTTTTAGCTTGGAGATTTCAGACAATAAAGCATCATGCTTCTCAATAGCAGCTTTTAAATCAACAAGTAAATATTCAAACATTTTAACTTTTTCATCAGAACTGTAATCCATAAAATTTTGTACCTTATACATGATTGTTGGATTCCAGTTCTCCAAGCTGCTGAGAGCCTTAGCTTCAACCATGTCCTGTTTATAAGTGCTTGTTGATGGGACATCAGTGTTGGCCATCAGATAATTGTTATCTTCTTCATCTGGTGATGAGTCAGATTCCTCCCAGTCACATGTCTCAGCCATGAGTCCCTTTTGCTTGTTGGAAGCCACTGAGTCTTCCAACTTTCTCTGCTTTGCCACGGCCATTAGGTACTTAACCCTGTACCCATCATCCTTATTTGTCTTGTATGGTTTGGATGTTGAGCCAACAGCTTTAGACACACAGTAAGCAGCTATATGGCCTGTTTCGCCACATTCAAAGCACTCAGCCTTAGTTTTGTCAAATGCTTTCATTTTAATGGCACTTGACTTCTTTTGCAGCGTCTTTCCACCAAACCTCTTCTTATTGAATAATCTGACAAGCATGGCAATCATTTGGTCATCATCAAATTCAGTAAGATCTTCACAGTCTTCTTCCTCAGACAATTCTTCCATTTCATCATCAGCCTGTTGATCAGCTTTAGACACACAGTCAGCAGCTATATGGCCTGTTTTGCCACATTTAAAGCACTCAGCCTTAGATTTGTTTAATTTCTTTCTTTTTTATGGCACCTGACTTGTTTTGCACCATTTTTCCACCAAACCTCTTCTTATTGAATTTTCTGACAAGCATAGCAATAATTTGCTCATCATCTAATTCAGTAAGATCTTCACAGTCTTCTTCCTCAAACAATTCTTCTATTTCATCATCATCCTGTTGATCAGCTTGTGTGAACACATCACACACCTGACCAGCAGGTTGTCTCACGCTGGCTACTAAGGCATCACCTCTTTTAGACATCTCCAAGGCATTTGTTTTCTGTTGCCTTGATTGTTCATCATTTAGTAAGGACCCATACAGATTTACAAGATCCATACTTTTGATGGTGCCAGAGTTTTTTAGGATAGTTGAAAAGGAATTCCATTCCTCAGGCAGAATGTCCAAAAACTTGTTTACCAGAGTTAAGCTGTCCTTAGTGATCCCAACAGCTTTGAGATCATTGATTAGAGCAGTGAATCTGGTATAAGTTCAGTGAGAGACTCCTTTGGCTTTGCAAAGAAGAGTTCATACTGTCTAACAAGATTGTTGATCCTGTTATCCAGTGTGATAGTGGGACAAATCATAGACGGTACACAAAGTATCCCACATCTCCTTTGCAGTCTTCATTTTCTCAACCTGTTTGAACAAATCATCAGGAAGATAAATGACCAGGTTGTTCCAGGCCTTTTCATCAAGAGCAACCAGCCTTTTGTCTTCATTAGACCATTGAGCTTTTGCCTTTTCAAAGGTCCTGATTTCAGGAACAGCTCCTTCAGCAGCAGGAGTGATAGTAGTAACAGAAGTTGGCACATAGGGACCTTCCATTACTATCTCTGGTAGCTGTACATCCAGATTCTCTAATTAGAGCATCATATGCACTTCCAACCAGAGAAGTTCTGATGATTGAACTTGGAGGTTTTGCCATTGAACCATTGTCAATAGGAGGAAGAGCTGGCAGCACTGTTGTCCAGGGGAATAGGAAGAATTAGAGATCAAGATTTAACACACACTCTCTAAGCTGTAGAGGGGGGGGGGGGGGGTGAATACAACTATTTAAAACTCAACACACTTTTCTCAATGCTTGTGTATATTATCAACAAGTGTTAATTACAAACAAGCTTGAACTGCGGAATGGTTCAAGCTGAGATGACAGATATAACAGATGTTTAACTAATCTAAGACACACTCAGACTAGATACAATGAATACACTCACTAAGATGAACTCACTGTTTACAAGATAGACAGATGGACAACTTGAATAAGAACATCTTGGACACACGTTACTGTTTTATTCAAGCAGACCTGCATGCATGAAAACACAGTTCTTTGCATGATCTGAATATCACAATCTTGATAATCTCAGTGAAGCTTCCTATTATCTTTGTCTCTTCATTTTTGTCTCTGTTGTAGAAGGCTTTAACTAAAAGAGGAATGTCTACTTTCAACCTTTCATCTTCTGTTATAGTCATTTTGATATAAGAAATGGTCTGTCACCCATTTCAAATATCCACTTTGTCTTCATGTAACAAAACAGCGTAGGCAGTCTTTGTAGCTTCTGTTTTCCACTTTGTCTTCGACTTTGTAAACTGATCTTGTAGTCCAAAACAATACATGAGGACATGGAAACATATTCCATAAAGTGTTTAGCCTGTTCACAAAGAACAACATCTGTTCACAAAGAACAGAACACTTAGAATTCGTCCAAGCTGCTCAACAGGATAGAGCAGCGTAAACAGTTTATGTCCAGCCTGTTCAACAGAATAGAACAGCTTGGACAGTCTGCCTTAGTTGCAATAAATGCAACAGGGTAAACAGCTTTGACTAATATTACAAATCACTTATCAGGTTTCAATAAGGCATTAACAGGCCTTAAATTATACCTTTAAGTGCATCAAATAGGTTTGATTAATATTCTCTCCCTAAGATGTAGAACAGGTTTGACTGAGGCCTTTTTTGTGCCTAACAATAATAATAGTAAATATTAACTTATCGAATGTATTAAACTTATAAGAATAGAAAATAGAATCAATAATAATAAATGTATATATACAAGTCTAATTTAAAAATTTTGATACTTTTTATAAATAGATTCAAAGTTACATTTTGCAACAGTTCAAATTGAATGGTTGTTATGAAATTTAAAATGGTAATTGACTACCATCAAAATTAGAAATTGCCAAATCACATAACTTAAAAGATGACAACTCATTTAATAGTTATATTTAATAGTTACTTTAAACAGATAATGAGAAGTATCAGTAGATAATTGTAGATATTATTTATTAATTATTTATGGATTACAGAAATAATTAGTTATATTTGTTTCTTATATTATTTTTTAAAAATAATAATTTGTAACTAGTTTTGTGAAACTATCTTTATAGTATTTTCTTTTATTATATAAGATGCTATCTAATCTCATTGCATGGATGGGTTAGGATTCATTAGTTTTTATAATACATTATAACTTTGGGGTTTTCATTATTCAACATAATATTAGAGACTTATAGTTGTACCCTTCTCATCCCTTCCGTGCCGCTATCACCGGATCATCAACGTGTCGCCGCCGTCTTTTTTCCCCATTGTCCCGCTTAAGCTTCAACTTTCTTTCTTCTATTACCCCTCTTGTCCTACCCCGAAGCGTATTTAAATAAATCCAGATTAGTTTTTGTATGTTTTCTTATTCAAGCTCGGGATGCCATTACAACTATGGTTAACGCTACCATTGTGTTTCCACATTCATAAGCTCCTCCCATGACGGCTGTAGCATATAGCTCCTGTCGCCATCGTCGATCCAACACCCCTCTTTCTGTCGTTGATGAGCCGGCGCTTGCCTCCAAAATTGTTATTTTACACCGTAATAGTTGGTTACAAATGAATCACCACTTTTATTTTGTTCTTTTGTTCAATTATTATTTTATATAAATTGTATAATCTTATCATGCAGACTATTTTATTTTGAGTTTTGGAGACTAATTTGGTGTCGAAGGCTTATTGGCCACTACAAAATCTTGCTTGAAGGGTGGGGGGCAACGTCCTAGGAGAAATTTTTTTTTTTGGGGCCTAGTCCATTAAGAATGTCCTTATTTTTGTAGTTGTTTCCTATAAATATATGATATCATGTAATTGTAACCCTAATTCGAAATGAATAAAAGTGACTCACTAATGCGGTCATGGACGTAGGCCAACCTTGGATTGAACTTCGTAAATTATTGTGTTCTTATTTTCTTTCCATCGTTAGCATTTATCATTCATTGTTTTTAACCCTAACGAAGGATTTCAGAGTGTGGGATGAAAACGACATGGTTAAGATCGATAAACTTGAAAGTCACGATTTCAACTTTTGGAAGATGCAAGTCGAAGATTACCTCTATTAGAAGAAGTTACATGAACCGTTGCTTGGTATCAACCTTGTATGAAAAACCATCGGCTGCGAATAAGGTTATCTTGATCAAGCAGTTGGTGAATACGAAGAAGAATGAAAGGACATTGGTGAAAGATCAGTTGAAATTTAAGTCGATGACAAAGTTCAGGATTTGCTGCTATTTTCTTTATTGCCAAAAATTAGTCTTGAACAGTTACAACAGTTAACAATTCATCTGGATTTACCAAGCTTACCTTTGAAGGCATTTCAGATTTGATCCTAGGTGAGGATATCCGTAAGAGGAACATTGGAGGCTCTAACAACTTCTTGAAGATAGAGGATAGGGGTGGAAAAACCAAGAAAGGGGTAACGGTGGAAGAAGATCGAAGTCAAGGAAGAGAGATCAATCCAAGACCAAGAAATACATTACTTGTAGGAATTACAATGAAACTGGACCCTTCAGAAATCAGTGCCCAAAACCTTTAGCAGATAAAGGCAAGAAGGAGAAGAATGTTGCAGTAGATTCTAATGATCTATTGATTTGTTGTAGAAAATCTGGTCAAATCATAGATAATGGATTTGGGTGCTTCGTTTCATGCTAGCCAATGCAAAGAAGTGATGTAGAAGTTTAAGCATTACAGTGGGACGAGGAGGTTAACTTATAATAAGATCTTTGATATTACACGTGTTGGGGATATTGTTCCCAACATTTCATTGGGTACGAACTGGGTATTGAAGAGTGTCAAATATATTCCAAACTTAAAGAGGATGTTGATATCAGTGGGACAATTAGATGGTGAAGGCTATCGTGTTGAGTTTGGTAAAAGGCGAACCTCGTAGTTGCTCGCGGACAAAAAAACAGTGATCATTATATATGTTTGAAGTTTCTACAAATGGGGATGATACGGCTGTTGAAGAAACTGGGGCTTCTACTCAGTGGCACCAAAGACTTGGTCATATGAGTGAGTAATGGATGAAGATGCTAGCATCAAAAGGCAGAATTCAAGATTCAAAGAATGTGGCAGTTGAATTTTGTTAGCCATGTATTCTTGGCAAATAAAAAATGTTACTTTCGTAAAGATAGAACAACTACCCAAGGTTGGGAAGTTGGAGTTGTTCCATTCTGATGTTTATGGTTCCACTGAGGTTTCTTCGACAGGAGGCTCAAGGTATTATGTTACTTTCATCGATATATGGGTTTAATTTCATGAAAACAAATGAGGTTTTTAGTACTTTTAAATGGTAGAAGGCTTTAGTTGAAAATGAAACAAATCTAAATATCAAGTGTTTGAAGTCAAACAATACGAATAAGTATAGAAGCAATGAATTTTTTGATTATTGTGTTGAACATGTGATCATATTGTTGAAGACGGTTCCAGAAACACCTCAGCATGTACGTCCCAAAAGGTTATCCAATATCTCAAGAGCAACTGTAAGGGGGGGGGGGTGAATATAGTTAAAACAAAGTCACACAAACTTTTCTCAATGTTTGTGTATATATTACCAAGTGTGTTAAATTACAAACATGTTTGGATTACAGAATTATCCAAACTGAGATGACAGATTGAACAACAGTTTACACTAGTCTGAGACACACCCAAAACTGGATACAATGAAATGACTCAGCAAGACTCACTCACTATTTACACACTCAATGTATGTTTACGAGACTTAAAATAACAACTTTGGGAATACCTAATAGCTTAGAGGACAAGGTCACATAGAACAACTAAGACACACTTAGCTTTGTCACTCAAGTTGAAGTATAACGTGCATGCATGGATTGTCAAACTCTCTTTGCATTCAGTTGTTCACGTTCCCTCTTACTTTCTCTATCCTTGGAAGATTCCATTTTATAACCTTAAAAAAGCAATTCAACTAATAACGTTTAACCTTATAATAAATCCATTTTGATATAAGAAAATATCTGCCACCCTTTTCAAATATCTCATTTGTCTTCATGTAATAGAACAGCTTTGGCGGAGTTGCAGCAGTTCTGTTTTTCAACTTTGTCTTGAATCTTCAGGCTGATCTCAATGTTTAAAACATTACATGATGATTTAGAAAGAACTGACCACTTAACTATGTCAAACTTGTCCAATAGACACTTGGACATAAACTGTCAAACCTTTACAGTTGATGAGGGCAATTTTGACATACTGCCAATATACAACTTATATAACAATGTAAAACAGACTTAGACTTAGTATTGAAAATCAACATAAGGTTTGATTGAAGCATTACTCAGCCTAACATCTCCCCTAAGTGTAACAAAGAGGTTTGATCAATGATCTCCCCTTAAGATGTAAAAGAGGTTTAATTAAGGCCTTTTTGTGCCTAACAATCTCTCCCTATTTTCAATACTCAAGCTAAGGCAAAGTACACCAGATTTCATTTTATATTTTACAATACAGAAGCAAATGGAAATTTACAACATTGATGCAAAGTTAATGATCAGCTTAAACACAATGAAAACTTATTATAAACAACTAATGTTTACAAGAAAAGTACACTAACTACATTACAACAACAAAAATAAAAGTACAACTAATAGACTGTTTTTGTTTGGAGCGAACAATGGTAAGCTTGGTTTACTAATAACCAGCTTCAAATGTTCATCTACAACCTACTTGAAAGTAGACACTCAGTCAATGTGAGCTGTTGCAGATGGACCTTTTTTCCTTCTCTTATTCCTTTTCTTCCTTCTCCTAATCGTTCTCCAATTCCTTCTTATCCTTCTCCTTGTCAAGCTTTCTAACTCAGCTGCAGCTTTAATAAGCTTTTCTTGCTTAAGTCCGGCCGGGTTTCTTTCTTTGTTTCAAAATCGTCCACCTCTTCTTTGAGATATTAAAGTTCTTTGCAGTCAAACTCTCCTCTAGCATTACATGCTGCAAGCTGTGTTAGGATGGCAACCTTCCACTTTGCATGCTGTTGATGGGCAGTCATAAATATGAGGGCTAAAAGTTGTCTGACCACAACTTTATGAAGGTCTGTGGCTATTTAAAAATACATTTCCTTTGATAGGGGATCCACAAAGAACACCTAGTCTCAGGCTCTTCAATAAACTTTTCCTCAACAGGCTCTACACCTCTGAGCAGGCTGTGGTTCAATCTAGTAAGCTCCGTGGCATGGAAACCCTACTCTATCAACATCACAATCTCCTCCAGTTCTATATCATTCTTCTCTGGATTTAACTACGAAATATATGGTAGAAGTATCATCCATTATATCCTTTGGAATGAGACCCACCCCTTAACTTTCTCCGTCAGCTTCTTGACAAGAGCTCTAATTATCTTTACAGTTTCAGACTTGGACTGGCTTAGAGAAACTTCCAATTCAACCCATTTGCTGTATCCCAACTTGGCTACATCAACTACTTCATATGACTAGTTCAGGGCGATTAACACCATGCCTTGTGATTTGCAGCCTCCAAGGATGTTATTTCCATGAGATGGGAACAACTTTGACAAATGTTTTCTTGGCCGGTCTTCTCACAGCTACATCATAAAATTTCCTTATGTCTAAGTTGTCAAAGTGGTGTTAGGTTCTTGTTTATGAAGGGGTGGTGGACACAGACTATCCTTTGTACACAAAGACCCTAGTTTCTTTCTCTTTCTCTCCTGTCTTTTTCTATTTCTACTTTCCATTGTCACTAACCTTGACAGCTTCTTCCAACTTCCTTTGCGCCACCAAAGATGACATTTTTACTTTCTTTGCCTCTTTGGCAGCCAAAGCCCGGACAGTTTTCACAGAGGCTGAATCTTCTCTAACTCTTTCAAGTAGCAAAGCTTGACCTTGTTTCCACTCATAGTATTGTTCTAGTGGAATTTTTATTTCTTTTGCTTGGGCCTAATCATACTTTAATTGTAGCTCTCTTTCAGCTTTCACATCCACAACAGCTTTGCCTTTTTTTTTTGGCTGTTGTGGATGGATCAATCTAAACCTCCTCTTCGTCAGATGATTCCATGACCAATTGCCTTCTTTTGCTGGGCCTAGCCTCAGGCATATGTTCCTCCCCCTTAGAAGGTGCAGGGCTTGTAGACTTAGCCTGAGTAGGCTCAGTAGTCTTGGAACCATGGGATGTACCTTCCATAGAAACAATTATTAGTGGGCCTGTTGCTTACCAGCTGATGATGATTTCTACTTTGAATGAGTGGAAGACTTCTCCCCCTTTGTCACAACCCGTTACCCCGGTTGGCAACGAAGCGTGACTTCACGGAAACATAGTCATAATCAAGTGAACAACCACTATATGGACGTTTTCAAAAATACATTAACATAACTTCAAAATATGAAATTCTTTTACATAGCCCGAATAACATGAAGAGGTGTTCGCGAGTTACAGAGATTTAAATACATAATTAGATTATCAAAAATGATGTAAATCAATCTCCGAGTTTTGAAAATGATGCGACTCCAAAATGAACGGAAGCCTTGGAATGATTTCGATGCTGTGGACATGCCTTAATTACCTGAAAATACACGCTAAAATACGTCAACAAAATTGTTGGTGAGTTCATAGGTTTACCCGAAAATATGACTTGTATCGACATCAACAGTTGAGTTTGAATTTATAAAAGCATAAATTCCATGTTATGTATCACATAAAACCATCATGCAACCGAAACTTAATTATGAGTTTGCCCTGTGCAGTATTCCCTGCTGTAATACCGTAATGTTAAATATATATGCACCCCTTAGCAGTTGGAGCGACCAACCTAGGTGGGGGACATTAATCCCGATAGATCTATCCAAAATATATTCGCGCTTACATAAAAATGAAACTAACGGTCCATGATCTGAGGGCTGATGGGACCACATGTGTAATACATAAATGAAATGAAGCAGTTTCAGCATCCATATGAAAATGAAGCATGTATTTCTACCCCAACACGTAACGTTAAAATAGGGGCTATGAAGACTCACCTTTGTGTTGACGGAATTTTTTGTACTGATTTCGAGATTATTTACGGTGCCGAACATTGATTTCGTCCTATATTTTAGGTGTATGAGTAATTATCATCATATTATGTTTCGTTCTATAAACATGTGTATCTTATTTATTGAAAATTTATCGAAATTTTAAATGGTAACCTTTGTTGAGTAAATATTTATATTTATTTATGAGATTTTGTTGGTTCATTATATATAATATACAACTTGAAGTATGTAAAAGAAAATATTTCATCTCTTTTATGTTATTAAAATGACCTTGTTGGACATATGAACACACACACACACACACACACACATATATATATATATATATATATATATATATATATATATATATATATATATATATATATATATATATATATATATGTATGTATGTATGTATATGTATATGTATATGTATATGTATATATTTACATATTCAAATATGGGTGTAAAGTTATATAAATAATTATGCTTTGGTTTATTTGCATAATGAGGAGAAAATATGTGTTTTTACAAGATTGCGGAACCAATTTTGTAAAAGAATTGTTGGAACATGTATGTGTTTTATGAAAAATATAAGTGCTCAAGTTGATGCTATACTTTTCACAAATATTTGTATTATTTATAGTATATGGAAAGTTTGTGTTATGAATGATACCCAGATTAATCAGCACTCTCGAATGTATATAAACACTCAAACAATCACACACAAACAAAATAGAAACTCAATGATTGTGTAATGATGAAGAATATGACACAAAGAGAATGTTTCTCTCAATAATTGCGGCGGCTGAGAATATCCGTGTATATTCAAAATGTCAACAACTGCTGTTACACACAACCCTAGGAAACTAAATACATAGGGTAATAAAAGAAACTTTAAAGGAATTACACAATGGCCCCCTTAACTTTAATAACAAAGAAACTAAACTATAAATAAATTACAAGTAAACTAACTAGAAATATTTATTACAAAATAAATCCACAAGATCGAAATTAAATCTAACAATATCCCCCTTTTCGATCATTGTGGAGGAACTCTGGCATGATCTGTTGTTTCTCGGAGGCCAAGGATGACGTCGAATTGTCTTGTCACTTGCCTGTGATGTAGCCTTTCGTTCAGATATTCAATGCCGCTGAGGATGTCTTGAATCTCCTTGGGTGAGTGTCTAAGTTCTGGATTTGTCTAAGCATCAAATTCTTGTATTCTTTTTGTGAGTTCGGCTTTGACTAATCTGATTGTTCCATTGGAGTAACAAGGGAGGTCCTCAAAGCGCATGAATCGTTTCTATCCTTTTTGGTTAAAAAATATAACTTCTGGCTGACCTCTTAGCACAACTTTATAAGCCGGGTAGTGGTCTACCAGAAATATGTCTTGCTCAGGAGCTTTCAGACCCACTTTAACCAATGCACACTCAATTGCCATTTGAAAGTCTCTTAGGCACATCACAATTGAGCGGCGATTCATGCTTCTGACCAGGGCGGCGACTGCGGTCATGTGTGTCAGACGTTTCTTAATCTTGTGTTTCATCTTGTTGTGAAGAAGCTCAATTTCGTCTATGTTTGCATAATCAAGGTCACTTTCATACAGTTCTTGAACAGTTCCGTCTTCTCTGAGCACTTCAAACGCAGGGTGAATACCCGGGCTCTTTTATACATGTGAATGGTATTGATCTTTACAATCTTTGATTTAGACCAATATTTACTTTTATCCCTCTTTTCGTTCAGCATCATCTGATTATATTCTGCATGTTCTGCACGAGATGCATCGATCATGACCATTAGAAGACGTCTGCTGAAAGACCCCGACCTCTTTCTAAATACCATTTTAAATCTTTCTTATAAGAATGGGTTCTGAAACTGTTCAGCCAGGAACTTTCTCAGAAAGTCTTTTAACCCTTGGACCGGAGGCTCTTCTAATTCAGTGGGAGGAGCTTCAAGAAGTTTCAAAACTCGAGACCTCTGGTCCTGCCTCATCTCTTCTCTGATCTCTACATCCAGAGATTGCACACCACCCTTAGAGTACCACCGGATCCATTCAATGTCTGTCATATCGTACGTTGCGGTGACATCTCTGGTATTAAAACAGTCTACAGGTCGGGGCCCTGATGATTTGGCAATATGAGCTGGTGGAGTTGATTGAGCTGGAAGGGTTGATTGGACTGTTAGGGTAGGTTGAACTGATGGGGTCTCTTAGATTGTAGGAGTGGTTTGGATTGTTGGGGTTTCTATGGGAGTAGGGGATGTGATTTGGATTGTTGGGGTTTCTATGGGAGTAGGGGATGTGGTTTGGATTGCAGAAATAGTTGCTTCTTGAGGCGCTTGGGTTGGGGAATTCAAAAATTCAAACGAGGAAGATGATTTTTGCGGTGACTCAGGTTTAGGCTTCGGAGTGAGTAAGGGATAGTCGTCATCAATATCAGCGTCTGAATCAGACACCAATATGTTTTCGACCTTTTCATATACGGGTTCATACTCCACCATCGCTGACATTGGATCCAACGGAGCCGGACCTTCAACCAATGGCTCGCCTTCTATCATTTCCTGAGCCTCATACTTCTGTTCCCAAGACCCTTGTATATCCGCTCCCTCTGATTCGGCTTCCCCTACAATCATGATCAGGTCCTCAGACTGAATTTTTTGACGTTTCTCCCCCTCATGGCGATCAGGGTCGTCCTGATCGTCATGTTTTCTTTTCTTAGTTTCAGCCTGAGGATGACACTGAAGCTCTATCAAAGCAGACTCAAGACGGTCCATACGGGAGTTGAGCTGATCCTAGACTTGAAGAATTAACCGTGTCAGTGCATCTATCTTGTCTGAGAGATCCGAAAGCTGTGCTTGGACTGAACGGGTTCCTGGTGGAGGCAGATCCTCAGAAGCGACACCCTTACCCTTGATAAATGAGAGAAGGGCGGTGTGTCGTTCTTCAGCAGCCTCCTTCTAGGCATCCAGGTCAGCCCGAGTGACAACTCCAGCAGCACGAAGAGCTGCTGTTAACATCTCGAGATTAATCTCGGGATGACCTGAATTTGACGGCATTTGAGATGCAACTTCATGTCTTCCTTCCATCATTTCTTGCTCCACTGCGGGATGGTCAGATCTGGAAGTTTGTAGAGCTGCCACGAAGGCAGCTCGTTCATCTGGGAACACCACGAAGGCGTCATGCATATTGTGTGGGGATGGGGAGTGAGTTGTGGGCGAAGGAAGTTTGGTCACTAGGGGCGACACGTGACCGATTTCAACATCTTGACTCTCCGAGTGAGAGGGTGATGGAGTATGTGCTAAATCCCCGTGGAATGAGATAATGTCTTTTTGAGAGGACATTAAGTGGGTGGTTGAGATTGTTTCGACCATTGAACTGATGATCTTATGAGGGGTTGTCCAGCTGATTGGGCTTAAGTCTCCCTCGGATGTTACCTCGAGCCCTCTTAAGACAGAGACGATCCTTTCAGAATCCGCCGCCTCTGCTTCCTCACATACAACTCCCTCTCTTTCCGCAACAACCTCCCACTCACCCATACCCAAAGATTATTGTACCTCCGCCTCATCTCCCTCTGACTCAGTCACTCGAGCCTCACCTTCGGATTGGTTAGGCTCAGTCGGTTCTGACTTAGCCTCATCCGGATAAAATTCCTTGAGATAGTCCCTAACCCTTTCTTATTGTACCGCTCTTTGTAGCAGAGATTGCAGAATAGGCATGACTGGAACTGTGGGATTTCCCTTTGGTAGATTCAGATTTTGAATGGTGGCAGTCATGTACACGTCAGCTTCTGGTCGCTCATGAATATCATCGTCATTATCCATCGCGTACTGTATGATTAGCCAAAGAAATCGCTGAAGAGGTATGTATTGGCGTCATCGCTTTGTTCCTCTCTCCAGATTGACCCTTTTTAACTCGTCAAAGAGGAATGCAATATAACCATAATGACGATCGCAAGCGAATGCTGCAAACATTGACAGTACTTGAATGGACGCCAAGTCATGGCCAGAATGTTTCGCGGTGAAACATTTGTTGATTACGTCGAATAGAATCCTCCAATGCGCTTGAAGGTTCTTTGTTTGGAAATCGGATGGCTTTGTCAGAGGGCCATCGTATCCCAGGGCATTGATTTCTTCCAGGGTTTCTAGAAGAGAAGGGATTGGGGCAAAGGCAAGTCGGGTTAGTGAAAAGACTTCGACTGGGAGGCGGAGAATGTGGCGGATGGTTGCGGTTGTGATCTTGACTGGAACACAGTCAATTGTAGAGGTGAAGTATGGTTCGGAATCAGATACAAACTTGAGATGATGCCAGAACTGTTGAAGGTATATTTGGGGTACAGATATGGCGGTGGATAGTGAGTAGTATAATGGGTGGTTTTTGAGAATATCAAACGCTATATTCTCGGCTTCACGGCGAAGGGTGGATACGTCGTGTTGCCTGTTATGTGCGAAGAACTCGACGAACTGTGATTGGGGTAGGATGGATTCTTCAGGGAGTTGGGCATTGTTGTTAGGGATTGGTGAATGGGGCATGGTTAGAACAACAGCTGGTTCCATGAGTCTTGTAAAAATGCATCGGAGTTAGAATAGAAGACTTAACAGAATATGACATTGATACGAAGTCTGGGATAAGTGTGATCAAGAAACTGTCTATTTTGTTTAAAGCATCGGGTCTTTATTAGTAGAATGAGAATTCTACTGAATAAAGTCCAAAGTCAATCATTAAGTGACAAATGTTAGAACAGACATTTTCACTCAAACACTAATCCTAACTCTAATCAATGGTGCAAAGGACTGGAAAATTTTTTGGATTTTTGATTTTGGATGAAAATGAAAAAATGGAAAAATTTTAAAATAAATGTTAAGTGTTGAATTTCGGATGATCCAAATTTCGAATGTACAGTGGTCCGAAATCGGTTCAGTCCAAAATCCGGATGATAATGCATGGACATGTAATGAAGAGGTCCGAATTCGGATGCAAGCAGAATTCGGATGGGGACCGCATTCGTGCTAGATACGAATTCGGATGCACAGTGAATGAAAAAAGGAAACTTAGAAAAATAATTTAAAATTTGAACAATGCTGATGAGGACCGAATTCGGATATATGGTGGTCCGGATTCGGATGAATAGTTGTCCGAATTCGGATGTACAGTGGTCCGAATTCGGATGGAACAGATGAAATATGTGAAAATTTTCTAAGTAAATTCATCCGAATTCGGGAATGGTTCGAATTCGGATGGTCCGAAACACACTTAGAAAAACTCAGCAGTTATTGTTCATGCATACATGCAACGTGAACATTTCAAAAATCTACAAACATGCATGAAAATGCAGATCCTAGTCTAAAAACATGCAATGAACATTTTTTATAACTACACTAAGCTAACAAAATCAGAATAAAGGCCCCAAAATTAGCAAAAACCGAGACTAAAAACCTTAAAAAATTCAAATATTAAACACATGAAATAAGAAGTTATATATATAAATAAAGTTAAGAGAAGGTTACCTAATGGTGCCGAAGTCAGAAAATGCAATATAAAGAAGGAAAACCGGTAGCTTGTGGAGGTTGATCGACAACTAAGGTGGATGGGCGGAGGTCGGCGACGGGTGTGAGAGAAGAAGAAGAAGAAGGAAAGCTTAAAGGAGAAGGAAGTGAAGGTTTGACCTTTGACCCGCCTATATAAATGAAGGGCGGGTCGGGTCGGCTGGTAAGGGTCCGCGCCCAAACAAATGGAAAAGGACCAATCGGTTTTTTCAATTCCAACAAAATGGGCCAAAAGAATTTTGACAAAAATGACCCCAAAAATGACCCCAAATGGAAAAGGACCAACCTGATATCTATATGTTTCGTTCGTGAGTGCTGCACGGGATTGCAAGAGATAGCATTGACACTTCGAGAATCGCAGTAGATTGGGATGTTGGTGAGCGAGAATCCATAATCACGTAATTGTATTCTCATCCACAACACTTGATAGAAACAGCTTGCGGATGCTACATTTTCAGCTTCAGTTGTGGATGTTGAAACACAATTCTTCTTTTTGGAGGACCAACTCACCGGTCTGTCTCCCAAGAACTGTATTCCACCTGATGTGCTTTTCCTGTCAACTCTACAACCTACAAAATCAACATCTGAAAAGGCAGTAAGATCAAAATCAGTTTCCTTTGGATACCAGAGACCAAAATCGGGTGTACCCTTAAGTTAAAAAAAAATGCGTTTTACCGCCGTTAGGTGTGATTCTTTTTGGTCAGCCTGAAAACGAGCACAAAGACATGTTGAAAACATTATATCAAGTTTACTAGCAGTCAGATACAGTAAGGATCCTATCATCCCTCTGTAAGTTGTATTATCGACACTTTTCCCAGAAGGATCGGTGTCTAACTTACAGTTGAAAACCATGGGAGTTGCGATACTTGTGCAAGAGTCTAATTTATACTTGAGAATGTCAATTGTATATTTCGACTGGTTCACAAAAATCCCATTCTCAAGTTGTTTGACTTGTAATCCGAGGAAGAAATTCATTTCCCCCATCATACTCATCTCGAACCTGGACTCCATTAGAGATGAAAAATCCTTACAGATATGACTGTCAGTAGATCCAAATATAATGTCGTCGACATATATTTGAACTAGCATTACATGCGGGCCTTCCCTTTTTGTGTACAGTGTTGTGTCCATCACACCTTTGCTGAAACCAGCAGAGATAAGAAAGTTAGAGAGACTGTCATACCATACTCGAGGTGCTTGTTTCAAACCATAGAGGGCTTTGTCTAGCACATAAACATGGTCAGGTTTATGTACATCAACAAATCCTTGTGGTTGTTCAACGTACACCTCTTCATTAAGTTCACCGTTAAGAAAGGCTATCTTGACGTCCATCTGGTACACTTTGAAGTCTTCGTGTGCCGCGTACGCCAAGAAGATTCTAATAGCTTCAATCCGTGCAACTACAGGAAGGTCTCGTCATAATATACCCCTTCTTGTTGTCGGTAGCCTTTGACGACAAGTCTCGCTTTGTTTCTTATCACGATGTCGTTTTCCTCTCGTTTGTTCTTGTAGATCAACTTCGTTCCGATAATTGTTCGGTCTTTGGGCGTGGGAACTAACCGCCATACTCGGAGCTGTTCAAACTGGTTGAGCTCTTCTTGCATTGCAACAATCCAGTCCAGATCTTTTAAGGCTTCATCCACACGAGCTGGCTCTATCATACTAAGGAATGATGCAAAGATACATTCATTAGCAGACGCCCTTTGGGTTTGGACACCGGTTGAGGCATCACCAATGATTTGATCGGTTGGGTGACTTCGGGTCCATTTTGTCTCGTGTGGAAGGGGTGAACGAGATGGAATCTCAGTGGTGATAGTGGGAATGGAGGATGATTCATGGTTAATGGTTTCTAGTGAATGTACCACTAGTTCCAGTTTGGGTTCAATATGTTCAGGTGAAGGAAGGATGTTTGGCATGATGTGCGAGGGTATTTCTGGAGTAGATTCAACTGCAGATGTATCAGTGGATGAAGTTGATGGATGTGGGTATGAAGTGGATGAAGATGGAGCAACTAGAATTTGTGGTGCAGTTGAATTGTTAGATGTGTTACCTATTGTAGAAGAAACATTAGAAACATTAGAATTAGGACCGAAGAATTCTACATAAAAAGAATCAAATAAATTAACTAAATCAGAAGGTGAAAAAGAAGTAGACTGAGAAGAAGAGTCTCCAGGAGTTGATGTAATGCGTGGTCCTGAATGAAAAACTTCGGGTGCCAGTTCAGCTAATTCATCAAATGTGACATGCACACTTTCATTGACTGTCCTGGTTTGTGTGTTGAATGCATGATATGCCTTCTAGTTGGATGAGTATCCAATGAAGATCGCTTCATCCGCTTTCTTGTTGAATTTCCCGAGGTTGTCTTTGTCATTAAGCACATAACACCTGCAACCAAATACACGTAAGTACTTGATAAAAGGTACTTTATTCAAGAAGAGTTGATATGGCGTTTTATGGAAACGCTTATGGATTGTGGAGCGATTTTGCGTGTAGCAAGCAGTTGACACGACTTCGGCCCATAAGAACGGAGGTAGCTTTGAATAAGTTAGCATTGTACTTGCAGCTTCTACAAGGGTACGATTACGCCTTTCTACGACTCTATTTTGTTGAGGTGTTCTAGAAGCAGAATATTGATGCTGAATACCTTTGGATCGAAGGAAGCCCTCTACTACCAAATTCTTGAATTCCGTGCCATTGTCAGATTGGATTGATTGAACGGACAGTTGCTGTTGGGTTTCGTCACTCTTTATAAAATTGATGATTTCTTGAGCTGTCTCATCCTTGGATCGCAAGAATTTAACCCATGTATATCGTGAGTAATCGTCAACGATAACCAACACATATCGCTTTCCATTTATGCTTTGGGTCTGCATTGGTCCATATGAAGTAACTCCAACACTCTCTTCGATGATGGTTCGGGTTTTGGTTTGTGAGATAATCGTTTAATCTTTCCCTTCTCACATGCTCCACACAGATGGTCTTTTTCATATCTTAGTTCTAGGAGTCCTTTCACCAGTTGTTTAGCAGCCAGCTTGTTGATGTTTTCAAAGTTTAAGTGGGATAGCCTACGATTCCACAACCAAGAGTCTTTTGACAGAAGGCAGATGCTATCCTTAACCATTAGCTTAGCTACATCTATGGTGTAAAGGTTAGAGTTACGGGAACCGGATAGAATATCTTTACCATCCATACTCTTAAAACTACAGTTCTTAGCCCTAAATGTGACTTCTAATCTTTTATCACAGAGCTGACCTATGCTAATTGATTATGTGATAATCCCTCAACATAGTCAACATCCTTGATAACTAGATTATTTAAGACTAATACCCCCGTATCCTTTTATGTGAGGATGGTAACTGTTCCCGAATTTTACTGTCCCACAGTATTGTTCTACTATATTCGACAACAATTCTCTTCTCCCAGTCATGTGCTTGGATCAACCCGAATCCATATACCAGATGAATTTTTCCTGAAAAACAAATAAATTCATATAATGAAAATCTATATGCATTCAAACAGATTCATCTTAAATTAACAATTAAATCGTGTTCTGAACCGAGATGTTCAGAAAACATGATGATATTAGACCGGGTCCTGAGCTGTGTGCACAAAAGCCAAGCGTATCAGTTTAAGCACAGCCGACAAGCAGAAGAACGGGTCCTAGCCTATGATAACTAGAAGCCAACTCATTGAAGAACAGGTCTTGATCTGTAGTAACCAAGAACCATTCGCATTAAGATCACACAACTTTGGGTACCCATCTTAATATGAGTCCTTTATATGACACGTTTGCAGTTTTAGGAACCCATTTTGCAGTTATGTGTGGACCAGATGCATAGCCTTTTAAAATCCATTGATAATTTGATTTATCAGGGTTTGGAACCTTAGGCGATGAAATTACCTTCGGTTTTTGACTTGTTGAGAGTTGTTTGACTTTTTCTTTGGTTTTGGGCCTAGGCAAAGTACAAGTCTCAGTTTTTGTGACGGCCGATAATGCAACATTTTTTATTTTATTTTTACGAATTCTTTTAGCAGGATAAGACACAAAAGCATTCAGTTCAGGTACTTGACGTCTAAAACAAGTTGGACATAATTTAAACAAGTCACTAAAAGAATACTTCAAACAAGCATTAGAATTTTTTACATCATTACAATCATTGTTTTCAGAGATTACATGCAACCTATCTCTAGAAACAAAATTATTTGGCATAACAGTCTTCTTCACAAA
The DNA here is from genome assembly GCA_020465985.1 of Centrapalus pauciflorus. Classification (NCBI taxonomy): domain Eukaryota; kingdom Viridiplantae; phylum Streptophyta; class Magnoliopsida; order Asterales; family Asteraceae; genus Centrapalus; species Centrapalus pauciflorus. The sequence goes on along the minus strand of JAANYP010000657.1, from coordinate 116,895 downwards.
AAAAAACTTGTAAAATCTTGCATGGTTGTTTTTGGTACTCTTCTCACATGATTTGTAGGAACAAAACAACGAGAGTCAGTACGCATGGAAGACTTAGACTTTAAAGATTTTTATTTTTCTTGGTGAGTGGTTTTCTTAGAAGACTTGGATTGAATCTGAGTTTTTTTTGAAACCTCAGCTCTGAAAGATTTTGAGCACTCACGTTTAAAACTGATAGAAGAATTTTCAATTTTAGTTTTACCTTTGTTAGATGACACGAGTGAGATTTTGGTAGGACGAGAAACTCTTTGCTCTTTTAAATGATCTTTTAAGATTTGAGAAACCATGTAAAATTTTTCTTTGTAGACAGTTAGTTCTACAGATTGTTGAAAACTTTAATTTACCAATTTTTCCTCACTCTTAAGAAGAGCTTCTTGATAATCAAGAGCTTTCTTTCGAGTTGACTTTAATTCTTTTTCTAAAACTTTAATTTTATGTTGAAGAACTTTTGTACGAATGTAAAGGTGAGGGATTTGTTTTACTGGTTCCAATTTCATTTCAGCTTCAGAATAACTAGACAAGAAGTGTTCCTCTAGAGTGAGTACTCTATAAGGATAACTCTCATTTAGTTCTTCATACTTAAAAGATATTTCTTTTTCTTTATTTTCATTACATTTCTCATCCTCTTGGGTTAAGACTTCTTTTGATGATTCAAAAAAGAAGGATTTAAGCCCAACACCTATGTAATTCATGTAATAAAAAAGAGGTAAAACTTGTTGAGCCTTTTCCAAATACTTAGGATTTTTAAAACCAATTCCTTATTTAGAATGGTAAACCCTAGTCTCTTTGGGCTGATTCAAATGAATAGTTTGTTCTGTTTGACCCCGTTTTAAAAATTCACATCAAGGGTCTTTATTTTAGAGTACAAACTTATTCTTTCTTCTTCTATAATTTTTATATTTTTCTAAGTTGTCTATGTTTTCCATACTTACTGTCTCTAATTGTTTTGATATAATAAATATTTCTGATTTTAATGAGTGCTTTTCATTTGATAACTTATCCATACAAGATTCTAGATACGTATTCCTATCCTGAACATCTACCTTTTCAATTAGCATCTGTTTTATCACATTATGATTAGTTAACCACTTCGATTGATATAACTCAGATGACTCTTATAATGTTTGGGCTAGATGTTCAGCCTTAACACACTTTTCCATTTCAGCATTTAATCTAGCTTCTAGATCAAGTATGTGTGTGTGCAAGTTACATTCACTATGAACATATAAATTATTTAGATGCTTTGGAATGTAAAAGGAATGTACCTCAGGTGCCTCAGAATCTGATGAAGAACATTCTGGATCGTCGGATCTGGCTATCAGACATGCTGGTGGATTTTGTGGTGTCTTCCCCTCATCAGCATTGTCTGAATCAGAATCGGACGTTGTGGCGTAGTCAGCCAATCCATTACGACCTGCCATGTAGCAGTTCTTACCCTTATCATCGTCTTCATCAGTTACCGCATCATCCCAATAATCTTCTTGGGCAACCAGAGCCATAGCATTGGTCCTCTTCTTGGCGGCCTCCAAATTCCGCTCGTAATAACCAACGTCCCATTCGTACTTATTTTTGCATTCCTGAGTAAAGTGGCTCAGTTTGCCGCACTTGTAGCACATACATTCTTCATTTCCCTTAGGTTCTTCATCTCTTGGCCTTTCATCTCTCCTCTCAACCGGCCTCTTGTCGGCTCGGCTCGGTTCTCAACTGTCGTCTCGTCTATTTGTTCTTGAATTGCTGCTTCTTCTTCATCTATAATCTCAGGCAGAGGACAAGCATATCAGCACTGAGATGATGATGATCCTTTAGTATAAGATGCAGTACGGAGGTTCTTGTTGGATATCAGGGCCAGAGAATCAGTTGGTTTAATGCCCGTATTGGAAGATAGTAGCAAGGATGCTAACTGATTGGCCATCTGCTTCTGAAGGTCTACGTCACCCTGATACCTTTTCAATTCCTTATAAACCACATTGATAGACACATTGGGGATGTCCAACACTCGTCGTGTGGCTCGGCATGGAATTTGCAATCCATGGGCTAAGGCAGCAAAGAACTGGATGTTGATGTCATCCTTGTCTTTCTATATGTGCAGTTTGTTAAGTTCGTTTAGAACTGCACAGAATTTGGTGAATGTGTCATGTAGAGACTCCCTGTCTTTGGCCCTGAACTCGGTAAACTTAGCCTTTGCCTCCTCATTCTTGGCTCGGTCGTCTAAGTCTGCCCCTAGCATCTGAACCTCTAGTTCATCCCACATTTCCTTAGCGGACATCTTGCTTCTACACCTACAAGGATATCAGTGGGCAGGGCTTGGTAGATCAGATATTCAGCCCTTTTGTCAGCATGTTGCCTGTCTCGCTTTGCCTCATTTGCAGGTTCACGTTCAACTTTGGATGCGAGAACAGGTGGGACGGCTTCGGGTCTTGCAGCAATTTCCCGATAAAAGATAATTGGGTCTTCGGAAATTGATTGGAGCATAAGGTTTCCATTTGGTTGCATACCGACAAACTTGAGAAATCAAGTCTTCCACTACTCATATTCATCCGGATACAGAACAGGTGGTCTGTTCTCGGATCCTAGGAAAAGAGCTTCTCTAGACATGATATATGGTGCTGATATGAAAGAATGAGATCTCTAAGGTGGAAGCTGGATTCGGATTAGCTGAACTTTGGATGAACAGTACCTCGAATGGTACGAAGTTCGGATGAACAATGATTTCGGATGGGACCGAATTCTGTTTGACTAAGATCAGATGGACCGAATTCGGATGGATCGAATTCGAATGAACAGTGACTTCGGATGGGAATTCTGTTTGACCAAGATCAGATGGACCGAATTCGGATGAATCGAATTTGGATGAACGATACAGATTACGGATGGACACTTAGGAAAAAATCTTTCAAATGGGAATACCGAAATCGGATTTCGACCGAAGTTCGGATGGTCCGAAATGGAAGTATAAATGAAAGCACAAGTTAAATTAAGTGTTTTAAAATTACTTGATCAAAACTTCGGGTAGTCCGAAGTTCAGATTGGTCGGAAGTGAAGTCCGAATCTGGGAAAATTTGGTCCGAAATGCACTTAAATATGGTCCGAAGTGGACCGAACTAAGGTCCGAAATGAGGTCCGAAATTGGGTCCGAAAAGCAACATATATGAAATTTTCAGAAATTTTCCATAATTACAACTAGCAGATTTTGGCCTAAAAATAGTTTCTAAATGATTGGAAAATTATTTTAAACACTTTTAAGTCTTTAAAATATACCAAAACACGTAAAAATCATTCAAAAATGAACCAAACCGCTATGAAAACCCATATTTTTTCAAGACAAAAAATGGATTTAAATTGGACAGAATCTTGAAATGATTGAACCTAAATAGCTCTAAATCACTAAGGAATCAATACGAGATGATTATAGAACAAGAAAAACACGAAAAACACGAAAAACAGAAATATTTAGGAGAAAGAATTATCAAACCGTGGCTTTTTTCGAAGAACAACGAAGAACAACTGCTGAAACCGAATGAAAAGAGTTGAAATCCACCTCCAGAGCTTTGATACCAATTGTTATGAATGATTCCCAGATTAATCAGCACTCTCGTATGTATATAAACACTCAAACAATCACACACAAACAGAATAGAAACTCAATAATTGTGTAATGATGAATAATATGAGACAAAGAGAATATTTTCTCTCAAGAATTGCGTCGGCTGAGAATATCCATGTATATTCAAAATGTCAACAACTGCTTTTACACACAACCCTAGGACACTAAATACCTAGGGTAATAAAAGCAACTTTAAAGGAATTACATAATGGCCCCCTTAACTTTGATAACAAAGAAACTAAACAAATAATAAATTATAAGTAAACTAACTAGAAATATTTATTTCAAAATAAATCCACAAGATCAAAATTAAATATCTAACAGTTTGCATGTGACATGCAAGACTTAAATTAACTTTCGAGATATAACATAAATAAGTAGGAAAAACTTACCAAGATCTTTAAGAAAAATCTTTTGAAGAACACTTCAGAATTTTTGAGATTGTTAGCCAAATTTTTAGAGAGCAAAGGAAATGTTTGTATCTTGATGTTCGTGTGTTTGAAATGAGGGAACAAGTCCTCAATTTATAGAATTTGAAAAGAAATTATAATGATGAAAAAGTTGAAAGCAAGTCGGCGGTTGAGTGTCAGTTTTAACAAGCATGGGTGTAAAAGTTAAAAGGATTGTGTTTATTTATGATTTTATTATTAAAATATTAAAAGTCAAATGCTATTTTGTCCTTTAAAAGGACAACCGGCCATAGGTTTGACAAGTAGCATGGCTTTTCTATTTTTTTATCATTAAATTGTACAAAAAGTGTGCAAAAGTTATTTATTTTAATTTAAATATTTTCTTTTTGAAAATATCTGAATTTCTATACTTAGAATAAATTCTAGAAGTCAAACTCGATTCAAGCATGAATCGAGTGTGATGCAGCTTCATTCGAGTTTAGTAACAGCTTTGGCCGAGTTTCAGGAAGCATTGAACCGAGTTTCATGAAATATTAATCGAGTTTGATGCAAAGTTAATCGAGTTCAGTTTAAGTTCATCCGAGTTTGGTTTCATCCGAGTTTAGTATCATCCGAATTTGGTTTCATCCGAGATTGGTTTCATCTGAGTTTCGGTCAGGCATCATCCGAGTTCGGTTCATCCAAGTTCGGTCCATCCGAGTTCGATTAGGTTTCATCCGAGTTTTATGTAGTATTATTCGAGGTTTTGGCCAATACTTGTACAAAACTATTTTTAACATTTTTCCTAAGTTTTACTCAAGTTTTACATAAATATTTGATCAAACTTAATTAAAACTTACTTGGTTTTGTGCCGATTGTTAATGTCTCCCCCCGTTAAGAGAATTTCATCCCGAAATTCAGTGTGTGCTTGATATCTCTGGGTTATCTGAGTACAACTGAGGGTATTTTTTCTCGGAACTGATCTTCTCGTTCCCATGTAAACTCAGGACCGTGCTTAGAGTTCCCTCGGACTTTTATTATCAGAATTCGGCTGTGTTTTAGTTCCTTGACTTCTCGGTCCATGATTTCTACAGGTTGTTCAATGAATTGCAGCTTGTCATCTAGTTGTAGTTCTTCCAGGGGTATGAAGAGTGTTTCATCTGATAGGCACTTCCTTAAAGTTGACACATGGAAGGTGTTGTGTACACTGCTTAGCTCCGGGGGCAGCTCAAGTCGGTAGGCTACCGGACCAATTCGTTTGGAAACCCTGAATGGCCCGATATAACGAGGATAGAGCTTTCCTCGTTTTCCAAATCGGATTACGCCTTTCCAAGGCGAGACTTTCAGCATTACTTGGTCTCCCTCCCAGAATTCCAAATCCTTCCGTCTAACATCTGCATAGCTTTTCTTCCGATCCCGTGCGATCTTTAATTGGTTCCAAATCTATATTATCTTTTCGGTAGTCTCGTGAATGATCTCAGGGCCGGTGATTTGTCTATCCCCTATTTCAGCCCAACAAATAGGCGATTGGCACTTTCGCCCATAAACTGCCTTAAACGGAGCAGCTTTAATGTTCGAGTGTTAGCTATTTTTGTAGGAGAACTCGACTAACGGTAGGTGTCTGTTCCAACTGTTGCCAAAATCAATCACACATGCCCTTAGCATATCCTATAACGTCTGAATGGTCCTTTCACTTTGACCGTCAGTTTGCGGATTGTAAGTTGTACTCATATCTAAGCGCGTACCCAATGCCTCTTGTAATGATTGCCAAAACCGTGACGTGAATCAGCTGTCTCTATCCGATATGATCGATACTGGAACTCCGTGCCTTGAGACCACTTCTTTAAGATAGATTCGGGTTAATTTATCCATCTTATCAGTCTCCTTGATTGGCAGGAAATGCGCAGTCTTTGTGAGTCGATCCACGATCTCCCAAATGGTGTAATAACCACCCGAGGTTTTTGGCAACTTTGTGATGAAGTCCATGGTTAATATTCTCCCACTTCCACTGGGGTATTTCCGGTTGAACCAACAATTCTGATGGTTTCTGGTGCTCAGCCTTAACTTTCAAACACGTTAAGCACTTGCTGACATATGTAGCAATGTCAGCCTTCAAATTTGGCCACCAGTAACATCCCTTCAGGTCATGATACATCTTATCTCATCCTGGGTGAATAGCATATCTTTTGTTATGCCCTTCATCCATGACCAGCTTCCTCAACCCTCCGAACTTCGGTAGCCAAATCCGGTTCATGAAGTATCGACATCCATCGGTCTTGGTCTCGAACTGTCTATCCATGCCTCTCAAGGCTTCATCTAGCAGATTTCCTTCCTTGATTGCTTCCTTCTGTGCCTCGGGAATATGTGAATTTGGATTTGACTATAGTCATGACCAAAGCTCGGACTCTCAAGGGCTTAACCTGCTCCTTTTGGCTCATGGCATCAACTACAATGTTTGCCTTGCCTGGATGATAATGGATCTTGCTGTCGTAATCACTGAGCAGCTCAACCCAGCGTCGTTGTCTCATGTTTAACTCCTTCGGATTTAGAATATGCTGAAGGCTCTTGTGGTCCGTAAACACCATGCACTTAGTACCGTAAAGGTAGTGCCTCCATATCTTAAGAGCAAATATCACTGCTCCGAGCACCAGGTCATGGGTCGTATAGTTCACCTCGTGGACTTTGAGTTGTCGCGATGCATAAGCGATAACTTTATCTTTTTTGCATTAACACACCACACAACCTATTGTGTGAGGCATCGCAGTTGACCACGAAATGTTCTGTTCCTTCCGGTAAGGATAGAATAGGTGCACTACACAACCTCTGCTTCAACAGTTGAAATGTCGTCTCCTGATCTTCACTCCAAATATATTTCACATCCTTACGAGTCAATTCCGTTAGAGCACCAACTATCTTTGAGAAGTTCTCAATAAATCGCCTATAATAACCGGCAAGACATAAGAACTGACGGATTTCCGTGGGAGTTCTAGGGGTTGCCCAGTTCTTAATGGCCTCAATTTTTTATCGGTCTACTTGTATTCCCTAGCTATTGATTACGTGCCCAAAGAATTTCACTTCTCGCAGCCAAAAATCACACTTAGAAAATTTGGCATACAACTGTTCTTTCTCTCTAAAGCTCCAAAATTTCAGATGCTGCTCGTGCTCGTCTTTGCTTCGAGAGTAGATGAGGAAATCGTCTATGAACACAATTATGAATTTGTCCAAATACGGTTTCCACACCCGATTCATAAGGTCCATGAATACGGCTGGTGCGTTGGTCAAACCGAATGACATTCCTGAAATTCATAATGTCCATAGCGAGTTCTGAAAGCTGTTTTTGGAATATCCTCCTCACGTACTTTAACTTGATGATATCCAGACCGCAGATTAATCTTAGAGTAGTAACTAGATCCTTGCAGCAGATCGAACAGGTTGTCGATTCGGGGAAGAGGGTATCAGTTTTTGATCGTTAACTTGTTCAGCTCGTGGTAATCGATGCACATCCTAAAGGATCTGTCCTTCTTCTTTACAAATAAGACCGGAGCTCCCCAAGGTGAGGAACTCGGTTCGATGATTCCTTTATCCATTAGTTATTGCAGCTGGTTGGATAGCTCTTGCATCTCAGATGGTGCCAATCGGTAGGGTGCTCATGCGACAGGTGCAGCTCCAGGCTTGAATTCAATCTGAAATTCTACTTGCCTAGTTGGTGGAAGCCCATGCAAGTCCTCAGGAAAGACTTTTGGGTAGTGACAAACTACCGGGATTTCTTCGAGTCGCTTCTCCTTCGACTCCTTTTCCAGTAGATGGACTAATACTGCTTGACAACCTCTTCGAAGGCACTTCAGCTTTCTTAAACCAGAGATGTCGTTCAACTGGCGATTCTTTCTTTCTCCTTGGACTGTTAGGACTTTCTTCTTCCTAAGCAGTATCCGCACAACCTTTTTACCGCACAAGATTTCGACATGATTGTTTGACAACCAATCCATACCAATAACTACGTCGAAGCTTACGAGTTCGATAGACATCAAGTCTATCTTAATGGGATGACCTGCTAATTTTAGTGTGCACTTCTTAATTATACTATTTGCTTCAATCAGTTTTCCATCAGCTAGCTCTATAGCATACGTACTGTCTAAAGGGGAAAGAATGACATTTAATTGTTTACTAAACTTAGCAGATATAAAACTCCTATCAGACCCAGTATCAAACAACACATAAGCATACATATCATTAAGAAGGAATGTACCCATTACTACGTTGGGGTCTTCACGAGCGTCGCCTGTTCCCAACACAAAGGCTCTCCTTTGAGCTCCACCATCGTTCTTTAACTTTGGATAGTCCTTCTTGAAGTGCCCGACTATCCCACATTCGAAGCAGCTCCTTTGCGTGTTGCTGCTGTTTTCATTAGCATTATACTTACAATCTTGGGTCAGATGACCAAGTTTCTTACATTTCCCGTAAGGGGTTGGACAGGGACCTACGTGATGGTAGGTGCATCAGTTACACAATGGTTTGTTGCCAGTATAGCCTTTCATTGCCTCAGCCACGGCAACGAATGCTTTGATGGTTTATGACTTCTTGGATTGTGAGTCCGAACTTTTCCTAGATTTGTCTTCTCATTTTCTTTTGTTCTCCCCTGCCTTGGCCTCCATTCTCCTGGCCACTTGATCCATTAAATTATTTGCCATCTAAATGGCACTCTGAATTGTTGTGGGGTTGGAGGCAGTAACATTACATTGAATTTGAGGAGCGAGTCCCCAAATGTAGCGCTCAATACGCTTGTACTCTGGAGTGACCATTTGTGGGACAAGTAGACTCAACTCATAATAACGGTTCGTGTACCCACTGACATCTGTTCCCTTCATACCAAGATTCCAGAACTCAGACTCTATCTTTTGCAGTTCGTTTCTAGGGTAATACTCATCCGTCATCATTTGTTTCAACTCAGTCCAGGCGAGTTGGTTAGCCGTGTCGATTCCAACCGATTGGACATACGATTTCCCCAAGTCAGTGCGCTATCCTGTAGAGTGTGAGTAGGAAACTTGACCTTTTCATCCTCATTACAGCAACTAACGCGGAACACAGACTCAAGTTTCTCGAACCAGTGAACTAGTCCGACAGCACCTTCCATCCCGTTAAAGTATCGAGGCTTACAGCTTATTAATCCCTTAATACCACACCCCTTTTGGCTAGTGTCGGTACCTCCCATAGTGCGGCTTAACCCTCTGTCACCGTTTGCAGTGCTGTTCCGGTTGGTCTCATAGGTGGCTATAGTAGCTGCCACTCGTTGTGAGACCAGTTGCTCGATCTCGGCAGTGTTCAAGGCTCTTTTCGGCGGCATTATCTAAAAGTTTTAAAGAAAAGACCATAGTGTGAGAAGTTGAGTCTTAATGGTTTGAATTTTCTTAAGGCATACAGTTTTATAACATTAAACACCAATTCATAGATAAAATTAATTTTTCATTAATAAAGGGCTTGATACATAATTTCTTACATATGGGTCGGGTTGTTACCCGAAAAATTTCAAGTCCTATTCTAACTTACATACATTCATAATTCTTACAATTACAATGATAGAAAAGTTGTGGGAGTGATCGCGGGTCTTTCCTTGATCCAGGGCGTTGAGACGTTGTGTCAACGCCTCGTTGCGTGCCTCGCAGTCGGCTAGTCTCAGACGGAGTTCGTCTAGTCCAACTTCCTGGATCGAGAGGGCATGTTGGTTTGCCCAGTAGATATTCGTATTTTGCATTTCCTCACGTTCGATCCTTGAGGTGATCTCCCTGACATCCTGGTTAAGCAGCCTGATCTGGAGATCGTGTCGGGTGGCTCTTGCCACTAGTAGGGGCACTGTCTGGTCTGCGGGCTCCTGGGTGAGTGGTGGGGTTGGTGCGGAGGATGGTCCTCCGACCTCGAACTGGGAGGGGATTGCCTCCTCTCGCCTACACTCATGGAGGGTCTCGGGCATTCATCCCCATCTACGAGCGTCTACCCGCTGCTGCTGTGGTGGACTTGGTTGAGGAGCCAGGATTGGGATAGACTCTCGTCTCGACATGATCACCCGTTTTCGGGGTGTGAACAGCATACGCGGGCCATTGGGGTGGAGACGGTATGGTTTATACGATGGAACTTCGGGGTGGTATGGGATGTATGACGGGGCCACCAGAGATGGTGGGTCCTCTCCGGATGGTTCTCCCCATCCGCTGGAGGATTCGTCTTCCTCCATGGGTTCCTCCTCGGATTCCGCTACTGGTTCTTTTGCTTCAGAGGGATCTTCTTCCTCCGATGGGTCTTCCTCTTCAATTGGGGTCCTCTTTGGTGAATACCTCCGTGTTCAATCTGCTTGTGGCGGTGTACTCCTCTTCTCAGTCGGACAGGATAATGATTGCGTGGCTTGACATGTATTCTGTCATCAAGGCCCATTTATTATTTTTAGTTATTTACGGAATGTTTTACTATAATCAGTAAAACTTAAGTGTAGCTATAGTCTAGGGTGCTAATGCAACCTAGTTCACTATAATCTGTCTTTGATACCAATCTGTCACACCCCGTTACCCCGGTAGGCAATGAAGCGTGATGTCGCGGAAGCATAGTCATAATCAACTGAACGACCACTATATGGACGTTTTCAAAAATACATTAACATAACTTCAAAATATGATATTGTTTTACATAGCCCGAATAACATGAAGAGAAGTTCGCGACTTGCAGAGATTTAAATACATAATTAAATTATCAAAAATGATGTAAATAAATCTCCGAGTTTGAAAATGATGGAACTCCAAAATGAACTGAAGCCTTGGAATGCTTCCGATGCTGTGCACGTGCCTTAATTACCTAAAAATACACGCCAAAATACGTCAACAAAATTGTTGGTGAGTTCATAGGTTTACACGAAAATATGACTTGTATAGATATCAACAGTTGAGTTTGAATTTATAAAAACATAAATTCCATGTTATGTATTACATAAAACCATCATGCAACCGAAACTTAATTATGAGTTTGCCCTGTGCAGTATTCCCCGCTGTAATACCGTAATGTTAAATATATATATGCACCCCTTAGCAGTTGGAGCGACCAACCTAGGGTGGGAGACCTTATTCCCGATAGATCTATCCATAATATATCTATGCTTACATAAAAATTTAACTACGGTTCATGATCTGAGGGCTGATGGGACCACATGTGTAATACATAAAATGAAGCAGTTTCTGTATCCGTATGAAAATGAAGTATGTATTTCTACCCCAAAATGTAACATTATATATATGAACATATGAACATATATGTATATATATATATATATATATATATATATATATATATATATATATATATATATATATATATATATATATATATATATATATATATATATATATATATATATATATATATATATATATTTATATATATATATACATATATATGTATTTACATATTCAAATATGGGTGTAAAACTCTATAAATAATTATGCTTCGGTTCATTTGTATAATGAGGATAAAACATGAGTTTTTACAAAATTGCGGAACCAATTTTGTAAAAGAATCGTTGGAACATGTATGTGTTTTATGAAAAATATAAGTGCTCAAGTTGATGCTATATTTTTTACAAATATTTGTATTATTTATAGTATATGGAAAGTTTGCATGTAACATGCAAGACTTTAATTAACTTTCGAGATATAACATAAATAAGTAGGAATAACTTGGCAAGATCTTTAAGAAAAATCTTTTGAAGAACACTTGGTAATTTTTGAGATTGTTGGCCGAATTTTTAGAAAGGAGAGGAAATGTTTGTATCCTGATGTTCGTGTGTTTCAAATGAGGGAACAAGTCCTCAATTTATAGAATTTGAAAAGAAATTATAATGCTGAAAAAGGTGAAAGCAAGTCGGCGGTTGAGTGTGATTTTTAACAGGCATGGGTGTAAAAGTTAAATTAATGATTGTGTTTGTTAATGATTTTATTATTTAAATATTGAAGAAAATCAAATGCTATTTTGTCCTTTAAAAGGACAATCGACCATAGGTTTGATAAGTAGCATGCTTTTCTAATTTTTTATCATTAAATTGTACAAAAAGTGAGCACAAGTTATTTATTTTTATTAAAATATTTTCTTTTTGAAAATATCTGAATTTCTATACTTAGAAAAAAATTCTAGAAGTCAAACTCGATTCAAGCATGAATCGAGTTTGATGCAGCTTCATTCGAGTTTAGTAACAGCTTTGGCCGAGTTTCATGAAGCATTTAACCGAGTTTCATGAATCATTAATCGAGTTTGATGCCAAGTTAATCGAGTTCAGTTTAAGTTCATCCGAGTTTGGTTTCATCCGAGTTCGGTTTCATCCGAATTTGGTTTCATCTGAGTTTCGGTCAGGCTTCATCCGAGTTCGGTCCATCCGAGTTCGGTAAGGTTTCATCCAAGTTCGGTTAGGTTTCATCCGAGTTTTATGTGGTGTTATTCGAGTTTTTGGCCAATACTTGTACAAAATTATTTTTAACATTTTTCCTAAGTTTTACTCAAGTTTTACATAAATATTTGATCAAACTTAATTAAAACTTACTTGGTTTTGTGCCGATTGTTACACCCTTAGACTTAGAGGAAGACTTCTCCCCCTTTGCTTTTAAGGCAAATTTCTTATACCCTTTAAAGAAGATTGCACAGAGCCTTCAACAACAGCCTTGCCCAAAGGAATGAATCCAATGGGCTTGGGAGCAGCAACATCCGTGGGACCAACCACACTTTGCACTAAATAAGCCAAGCTATCCTTCACCCCATCTAATTGGGTAACACAGTGCTCAAGGGAGGTTGATTGAGAAGTTGAGGTAGCTGAATGCACAGAAAGAACAACCCTGTTAGCATCATTGAACATAAGGCTTTTAAGCTGTGCAAAAGTGATATTTAGAGTCTCTTGCACATCCTCTAAGCCATATGACATTGAGTTTTACGAAGATACCACTAAGGTATTTAAAGAGGCTAAAGTGGAGGGGATAGAGGTAGAACAATCTTTAGCAATGCTGGACAGATATTGGGACATAACTATCAAGCTGGACACTGAGTCCTACTATTGAGAGAGTAATTAAGTGAGTGAGGAGGATAACTGTTGCAGTGGTGTATTGAGTGCAAGTAGTTGTGGAGTATAATCAGGTTAAGGAATGGGTTATAGAAAGGATGACTCGACACATCAAGAAATCTTACAAGCTGTGCATACACTGAGTCTATAATTGTGGAGGGCAATGTAGACATAGAGTTGTCAAAAGAATCAACCGTGTTAGACAACACAGTAAGTTGTTCCTTCAAGGATACATCCTTGGGTGAAAGAGGAGTATGGGTGGACAATTTGGATTAGTGATGGAACTTTCAGAGTGGATAAAAGTTTATTTGTCAGTGCAAATAAAAGGTGACACAATTTGGAAGATCAAGGATACCATCACTTGTGGCTTTTGCTGCTTCATGGGGTGAAGTGGTAGAGGTGGTTGGCTTCTCATGGATGATTGGTATTGTCATCCGTTCATCAAAGACAAAGGTAGTGTCCTAAGTGATGCATTGTTCTTTTAACACCTATTCATGGGACATAGTAGGATGCATTTCAACAATAACAGTAGTGAAAACTGTTGATGGAGTTTGCAGTAAGGTGATGCCCTCACCAATGGTTGGTCTATACACATTGGTTTATCAGGCTGGGAAGTTGGTCCTTCAAATACTAGAGGGGTTGTACCAGTATAATCATGAGGAGCAAAAAGTGAAGGCTGGTCAGCTGGTGGCCTAGAACCAACAGGCTTGACACCTTGTGCAGACTCAGGTGGTGTAGAAGAAATATGAGTGGGGGACAGTGTGGACTCAGTATGGAGTGGAGAGTACTCCTGTCTTCCAATGTCCTCACCCTGTTGTGAGGGTGGGAAAGTGGATAAGTGTTTCTCCATTTGTACAATAGGCACCTAATAGTAGGAACCAAAGGGTTGAGGCTGACCTTGGGTGGACTCAGTGTGGACTGAAGAAGGCTCCATAGTGGTTGCACCAGTGTCCAAGAAAGGTGGAGTGGTGGCAACAAGTTTCTCCTTATTACAACTAGCTCCTTTTGATAGGAACTAGAGGGACTTTGTGGTGGGGTTAGAAGGGATTCAACATAAACAACCCTATTACAGAGGGGACCATCTTCTTTTTCACCAATGGTTTCTTCCTTGGCTTTTAGGACGGGAAAGTGGTAGTGGTTAATGAGGGAACAGGTTGGGAGACTTGGCTGGGAACATGTGGTGTAGGTTGTTTCATGGTCTCAGGTGGCATAGAACCATTGGTCACAAAGGTCTTAGGTCGAACAGATAGATCTTTGGTAATAGTCTGCTCCCCCTCAAGCAGAGAGCCTGAAGGAGCAAACTTAATAGTTTTGGCCTTCTTGATGAAAGGCCCTTCGCCACCAGGCTTAGGAGCACTTTTAGCCCTTTTGCCCAGTACTTTGGATTTATCCATGAGATCAGCAACTGGATCCACCTCCATGGTAGGAGGTCTTTCCACCAAACCAAGTATCCTCCTCCTTTATGTGGTGAGAGGAAGCTCTTGTGCACTAACTGGTGCATGAAACACCTTATTTTCAAAGATAGGAAACAACATGGACTTCAAAAGCGGATGATTGTTGTAAATATAATCACCATACACATGTTTGAAGATGAGACTGAGAAATCTAGGATACCTCATGAAAGATTTAAAACCTGTTATGTGTCAAAGATGTTATCAAGTAATGAGCAGTTTACACATGTGACCTTTGAACATCAATGACTCTTAGTCACTTTTGTTTAACATTCCCAACTTACGAACAAGGGTTGTAAACCTACGTTCGTCATGAGGTTTGGTGAAAAAATCTACAAACTGATCTTTTGTAGGAACAAAAGATGGTTCAATATTACATTTTTTAATGTGATCCCTTATGAAGTGATGTATAACCTCAATATTCTTTGTTATTGAGTGGAACACTGGGTTTTTGGATATTGCTATGGCACATGTATTATCACACAGTATAGGAATTTTCGTATACACAAAACCATAATCCTCAAGATGATGTTGCATTCAAGAATTTGGCCACAACAACTTTGAACAACAATATATTCAGCTTCAGCAGTTGAAGTGGACACTGAGTTCTGCTTCTTACTGCACCAACTACTCAACTTTCCACCAAGGAGTTGATACCAACTTGTTGTGCTTTTTCTGTCTAACCTGCAAAATTGTAAACTCAGAATTCGTATATCCAAGTAAATCAAAGCCTAAGTTTTTAGGATACCAACCACCCAAATGTGTTGTACCCTTTAGGTATCTGAAGTTTCCTTTCACAGTTGCAAGATGAGATTCCTCAGGGTTTGTTTGAAATCTAGTACATAAACATGTTACAAAATTTATATTTGGTCTACTAGTTGATAGATATATCAAGTTCCCCATCATACCTCTGTAAGTTGTTACGGAAACAACATTTCCACAGGTGTAGCATCCAATTTTACATTGGTTTCCATTGGGGATTTAAGAGGTGAACACTGATCAAATTTAAACTTTTTCAAAAGATCAAGTGTATACTCTCTTTGATTTATAAAAATTCAATTTGAATTTTGTTAAACTTGTAATCCCAGAGAGAAAGTTAATTCACCCATCATTCTCATTTCATACTTTGACTTCATGAGCAATTAAAAATTCCTGCACAGTTTTTCATTAGTATAACAAAATATAATGCTCATTTCATCCTCTTGAATATTGATTGCTGATAAGGAATTCACTAAAAGTGTCATACAAGGCTCTAGGGGCCTAGTTAAAGGACATACAGAGCTTTATCCAACTTATAGACAAAGCTTTAACGTTGTTCATCTTCAAAGTTTGGGGGTTGCTTGATATAGACTTCTTCTTGTAGCTTTCCATTAAAAAAATGGACTATTTACACCCATTTGAAATACCTTCATGCTATTATGTGCAACATAGGCAAGAAACAAGCGAATTACTTCCAGCATGGCCAAAGAAGATATGTTTCATGATAGTCAATACCCTGGTCTTGTATAGATCAGCCATAAACCCTAACACCTCATATGGTATTAGAGCCAATACCCATCGTTCTTACCCAATCCCGTGTTCTTATTCTTACTAATGTTCAGGTTGTTATGCTCCGTGACTACCGTTTTTAACGGATCCTTCACATCAGAGAACTATTCAACTTTTAGTCCTGAATTTTTGAACTGTCCAGTATAGATTATAGTTTAGATTTTGAATTGCTTATTAGTTTCTGAATTGGTTATTAGTACGTACCGAAAGAGTTCTGTGTGGACTTTGTAAGTCGGCAAGGTGACCGCAATTGAGTCCTTTTGAACTGAGGTAGATTCTATAAGAAGTTCAGATCTTTATATAAGAAGTTCAGATCTGCTATTTTCCAAGACAGATTTTTCTATTAAGCAAAAGCTATGAGTTCAGAATTGTTTTCCTCCCCGTCATCATCCAGTTTCCGCTCCTCATCTGCATCTAAGATAGATCAGTTATATGAAATATCTTATGTTCCAAACGAATCAAAAATACCCCTAATTACCGTGTATTTTCCAGACGAACTAATTCTTTTAGTAGACGAGTCAAAAAATTGGTTGGATCTTCCACCAATCAAGTCGTGAAAGAATTTGTTCAAACTTTGAAGTTTGATTCTTACCAATTCCCAACCTCTTCAGCTAGAACACTTAGTTACGTTATCTCTCCCATCAGATCTCTCGCGTCACTGTATAGCTCAAGGTTACACACATATCCACTTCGAAGAAATCCAACTTGCTCTAACATTTCATGGAAGAAAAGTCCTTCGCATTTTTCAAGAATAACATTAGTTGGATACCAGATATGTAGAGTACCAACATGCTTGTATTGGTACTATCCAAACTACCTTGAATGTTGGCACAATCTTTGTCACTTTCTACCCAAACTTCAATATACCGTTGAATGACCCCTCACTGCTCACAGCCTTAAAAGCTCAGATCTAGATCGGAGGCACCCAGCAAGTGAATACGTTTCAAGTAACGTTTCATTATCAAATGGAATACAGGGTAAAAAACTAGTCGCTAGACATTATGGTTCCAAGAAGAGACAACTGAGGAGATGCTTTACTCCTTGAGATAGATTCAAAAGCGACGCCAACATGTCCAGAGAAGAACTCGTAAAACTTTTACCAGAAAAATCGATAACAAATTACAAACAGATTCATCAAGCACCGGTACAAACCACTATGGCTCCTGATTTTATCAGACATGAAAACGGACAAGCTGAAGTCAAGTTTTCACCCACACAAACAGCAGATCCACCATCTATCTTTCCTACTGTAGATATGGTCTCTCCAGCCATACCTACATCAGAGCACATATGGTATGATGTATGCAAATGTGAAGATTTCTTGGAAGAACATTACAGAGTTTCCATGGATGAAGATATGCCTAAGAAAGAAAAACCATCTCAAAGGAAACTAAGGAAAGGATACGAAGAAAGAGACCCTTCTGTTGGATTACTTGGAGAACCATCAGATAAATATGACTATTATGTCATTTATGGAGATTCACCGATCAAACCTCCAACCACCACCAACCCATGTAAAAAACCTCCGCCACCAAATCTCCCTCCATATTACCAGAAGGCTTTGTCCATTATCCACAAAGAAAAGAAAGTTCATCCACCTCCAACGATAGATGGATGCAACAAGGTTTTGCTAGATCCGTCATCTTCCAGACAGGCAGAAGAATACAAATGATGAATTTCTTCCGTTAAGTTCTTTTGAAGATCCACAACATAGAACAAAACATGATTGGAAGGTTAAAAACCCGACAATAATAAATTCAACTAGTGTCATGAATGCAGTCAACGCTACAGAAAAGACCTTGAATTCGCAAGGTGAAAATGCTGTTGCACAAACAAGGTTCTTACCCAGATCCTGTCTCAACAAACAAAGATGACAAAAAACCAAGAAGTCTTGTCCTCCAAGATGACTTTGGATGCTTTGATAAGTGGAATATGAATAAAGATCCAAAACCTTCATATTGAACTTCTCCAGATTGTTCGAAGTTCATCACCAGCAACCTCTCTCTTAAAGAAATAAGCAGAAATGAAGTCTCTCAAGATTTAGTTGCTTGACCTTGAGAAACAACATAAACAAAAGAGATTGGTAACCCTTGCTGATGATCCTTGGAGATTACCATCCACAAATATTGTCAGTACAGCGTTTGAACACAGCCAATCCCACAACTTTCATCTCAAAGATCACCGTCATTGGCATTATGGGCAACAAAACAAGCCCAGATTAAAACCAAGGCAAAAGGAAAAGCACAAGTTGTAGCATTTCCAGACAAGCCAAGTACTTCTTACAAGAATTCATCTGATTATAAAGCTACGACCTCTTCCATAGACCCACAAGTTCTTGTAATTGGCCACCCAGTTACAACATTCCTCAAGAACCTCTGTGAAGATTCTCCACCAACACCATCCTTGGTCATGCCAGTCTCTCCCCAACCAAACGAGGATTTCGATCCTTTTGAAGCATTTGAACATCTGTTCATGGCAGGAAATGACGAAGATGAATCCACTATCCAAAACATTGTTAATGACAGTGACAGACAGAACCCACCAAAGACAGATACTAAACAGCAGTTCACATTTGATGATATCCCTCCATCAAAATGGAGAGAAATAAGTGTAGAAATGCTAACTTGGATGTCTACAGAGCTTCATTTCTACACCATTGATATGGTTCTTAGACGATTTGCAACAAGACTCCATGAAGGACTTCGTGATTGGTATCTCAGTCTTGGAAAGTATCGTCAGTTACAAATGCATCAGTCTCAATCTCCTGAAGAATTCATGTGTGTCATTTACTCAGTCGAGCATACTATACATGCAAGAGAAGAATTCCTCAAAATGAAGTGTTGTTCCTTCCTAAAAAAGGATCTTGAAAAACACTAAAGTAGAATGTCTATAAGATTCTATTGCCTTCAAGGAATTGATGATGCCAACCTCAAACATGTATTCTTGAATTCATTCCCTGAATCACTTGGAAATGAGGCACACAGATTTCTAAGGAATGCCACAGTCGCACAAACCTCTCTTGGTGAGCTGTATCAACTCATTCTCAATGCTCCAGCAAAACTTTGCAACCAAAAGAAATTCTTGGTAGAGTTTGAGAAAACTGGAAGAAGACTAGGTTAAGGATGTTATGATAAGCATCTGCAAATTAAGTGCGAAGACAAGTCATCGTGTGATTGTTCTCACACAAAGAAGAAATCACACTCCAAAAGATTTTTCAAATCTTTTGTCACTTACAAGAAGAAGAATTTCAGGCCAAAAAAGAAATGGAAGTTCCTAAGAAGGAAATCTTGACGAGGCAGAAATTGAGATAAATGTTACATATGTAACAAGAAGGGACATTTCGCCAAAAATTGTCCAGATAAAAGAAGATCAATGACATTGTTGCAGACTCTCAACAAAATTGAATCAGTTAACATTTATGATATTGAGTCAGTCTACTCTCTTGCTGATGAACCAAATGATAATACGTTGTGTAGATTACGTTATTCCTACAATTCATCAGATGAAGACTAAGCTACAGATTCAGAATCATCAGGTTATTCTGATCCAGAATTGTTTATGATAAGTCATGCACCCCATGTTTTGCCATTACAACAAAGTCAACCAGTTCCCATTGCCAATGTTCACTTTCTGACATCAGTATACGCAAAGCCAATACCAGTTGTAGCAATTTTTGACACTGGTTCAGTAGTCTCAATTTTAGATCCAAAGATCTTACCAGAAAGTTTTTGGAGACCACATGAGCGAACACTCTTAGCTGCTAATGGAGAAAAGTTTGTGATTGACAAGATCAATATCCCTTTATACATCCGTCTTTTCCCTAAATGTGTGATACACAACCTGCTAGGATCAAGCTCTCATGGCAATGATATGCTTATTAGATTTGATTTGCTTTCAAATGTACCGAATCCGAAATGGACACCTAAAGGATTACGCTACAAAAGTTTCATGAACCCATGCAGTACGATTCCCAAACTGCATATGATGGTTACTCCTACTCTTGAATCCTTGAAGCAACAGATTGTCCAAACCTCATGTGCTTCTACACACACAGAATTCCTGACAAATCATTCATCACCGTTATGGCTTAACGAGTCATTCTTTGTTTCGTTACCGTTTAAATAAAATGAGGATATTACACTACTACAAAATGAGCCTATTGCAACATTTTACAAGCAACTTTTATATAATTAGTTGCATTTGATTCTAAAGCAAGTTTAAAAAAATAAAGGTTGCATTAGAAGATCTAACGCAACCTTTAGTTTAAAAGGTTACAATTTTGATTGAAAAATGGCAACATTTATAAGAAAGGTTGCATTTGTTATACGTTTAAAGTCACCTTCATTTTAAAAGATTGCATAAATGTAAAGTAAATGCAACTTTTTTTTAAAAAAATTGCATCTAACATGTGATTGTAATTTATTTTATTTTTTTCTTAAAAGTAAAATACATAACTATTTTAGGTATTACAAATTCCCCGCCCCTTCACAGGTCTCCTAAACCTCTTGGGCGGTTCTTTAAACTTCATACTCCAAAAACCTTCGGTGCGTGTTTCGTATAGAGAAATAGGGGCAAATAAATGTAATAGAAAAATAATTTTATTGTTTGTTTAATTTTGGTTTAAGAAATAAAAAGTGAAAAATAAATTAAGTTGACTCTGTTTCTCTATTTTTATTTCCCACAAAAGGTTAAGAAATTGGGGGAATTGAAAATATCACCCTAAAAAACACCCGACAAACCATTGTTCCCGTTCATTTGTCTTCGTCTCCCACCCCCCATCAAACGAGTTTCTCTCTTCCGCCTCCCTCAAAACCATCTCTTCCGTTTCTCCGGCAGCCTTCAGGTGACGACGCATCCTTTCTTCCATCTCCATTCCAAGCGGTGGTCTCCGGTCTCTTCCCTGTCTTATCTACAGTTCCAGGCGGCGGCTATCTCTCAACCTTCTTAATTTTTTCCAATCGGTGGCCTCCCCTCTTTATTCCATTCAAAGGTTTTTTTCTTCATCTCCATTACAGATTTATTAGGTTTTCCATTGCATTTTTGTGCTTTGCTTTCATAGTTAGTAGTCCCTCTTTTGTTATTTTTCAAGAGATTACATAACTGAATTATTGTTGGGTTTAGATCATAAAATATTCGAATCAATATATGTTTGTTGTGTGTGTACGCTGTGGGTTACAGCCTGTGGCCATGAAGCCGAATCAAAATTCAGCCAAAACATCAAATGATGTTTTGTAATTGTGTCAAATGTTAAACAAATCGCCTACCATGCTATAACAGTTGTTTAATTTGATTAATAAGTGGGAAATTGGCTGCTGGAACAAAGTAGAAGACCGAAGCCAGTGGAGACATAAGTCTCAGACTTTTCATGGCCTTCTTTTGCTGTGTGTTTGAAAGTCTCCTAGTGTTTACACGTTTTCTATCCTGTAAATCTTGGACTGCTATGCTACTATGCAGCACCTCTCAATAGGCCCCCAACAGAATGTGCAGTTGTGCGTGTGTGTGTGTGCGCGCGCGTTTGATGAAGTCTGTTGCTTATATGTGGGGCTGTTGTATAGTCTGAGACTTAAGCCTAGGGGTGGGGGAGGTGTGATCCGTGACATAGCAAAGACTTAGGCTATGAGTGTTTGGTGTTTGTGTTGGTCCGAGAATCACAATACTGATCGGCTTTGGAAGTCCAAAACTAGGCCTGCTATGAATTATTTAGACTCCAAAACTTAAGCTTTAGTGGGCATGTGCCATGATCCGAGACTTGGCCCTGCTGTGGACCATCTAGACTCCAAAACTCAGCCCTTTTTGCTGAGTATCTGCAGGTGCAGCAGCCCTGTTCTTGTGGTGAAGGTGTCCTTGAACTGCAACCACGTTGTTACTTAATACTTGCTGCAACATGTTCCTTGGCCTATCTTCCGTTCTGTTTTGCTGTTGTGTGTATACATATTGTAGGCTGTTTTAGCTGCTGTTATAAACCAAAGGAGGACAATAGCCTGGACAAGGTTTTTAGACATAATACGTGTATATAACAACTCCTAAACATCATCCATTAATTCAAGTTATTTATATCTTCAATTTATCATCAAATATGAGCATATAACTAAAATTTAGAGTGGAAATATGAATTGGACATCACTCTTTTTATGGTGATTTGGTGCTACAATTTGCATCTTTTAGCCTTAGTTCTAGTATTAAATTGACTCCTAATCTTAGGATATTAATCCCTAAAAGATTTCCTAATTATTCAACACATAACATGTTCCTTGGTCTATCTTCCCATCTATTTTGCTGCTGTATATATACGTGTTCTGGGCTGTTGTAGCTGCTGTCATAAACCAAAGGAGGACAGTAGCCTGGACATCGTTTTTAGACATAATACATGTACATAACAACTCCTAAACATCATCCATTAATTCAAAGCATTTCTATCTTCAATTTATCATCAAATATGAGCATATAACATAAATTTAGTGTGTGGATATGAATTGGACAGCAGCCTTTCTATTGTGATTTGGGGCTACAATTTGCATCTTTTAGCCTTAGTTCTAGTATTAAATGGACTCCTAATCTTAGGATATTAATCCCTAAAAGATTTCCTATTTATTTAGCACATAACATGTTCCTTGGCCTATCTTCCCATCTATTTTGCTGCTGTATATATATATGTTCTGGGCTGCGGTAGCTGCTATCATAAACCGAAAGAGGAAAGCAGCCTGGACATCGTTTTTAAACATAATACATGTACATAACAACTCCTAAACATCATCCATTAATTCAAAGCATTTCTATCTTCAATTTATCATCAAATATGAGCATATAACATAAATTTTGTGTGTAAATATGAATTGGATAGCAGCGTTTTTATGGTGTTTTTGTGCTACAATTTGCATATGTTAGCCTTAGTTCAAGTATTAAATGGACTCCTAAACATAGCATAGTAATCCCTAAAATACTACAAATACTTAGTCTTTGGTCCATCAATATATATATGCTAGATTGATCACAATTAAGTGGCCATTGGCCAAACTGAATTGGCTTTAAAGACTACAAATACTTAGTCTTTGGTCCATGAATTCGAAGCCTTTAATTGTGATGCTTGTTAGATGGTTTACAAGCTTTCACTTTATAATATTTCTATGTTTCCCATGATGTGTTTAAGGCTTCATTATTAGCTAAAGCTTGAAGCAAAAACATACAATAAAGATGTAAAGATTTTGTAATAAGTCTAAAATCCTTAGATAAAACCAATATATAAACACATTTTATCATTCATTGATATTTTATGCTTTTGGGCATTAAAGTACCAAAAGTTTGTTTAAATTAGCAATTAACTTTCATTTGATGTTGAATTTCGTTGATTTTTTTTGCAACACATCTTAAATTCGTTAAAAACATCAAACTTATATATATAAATTTCATCATTTGGTACATTAAAGTGTTATTTATTCATTATTTGACTTTTAAAAGCCAAATATGAGAGTGTTACATGATTTATCATGGTTTTAAAGTTACATGTTACTAATGGGGAGGAGATGGTAATTTCTTTCTTTTCTTAGGGTTTTACTAGATGTATTTGGCATTTAAAGTTGTATATGTTAATTATTGTGCAGAAGCGTTATATGCGGGCCAAAGAGCTACGCATGTCTCTAAAAAATAATCACACAGCCGGTCCAAAAAGTTTTGCATGGATTCGTGAAGAGATGGTAATGTCTTTCTTTTGCTTGTAATATTTTTTTTTTCATAATTATTCCATATGTTGATATTTATATTATTATAAATGTAGAAAAATGATGACCCAAATAAGGAACATCCTAGTTCAACTCAAATGTTTGAGCGTACGCATGATAGGACCGAAGGACATGTGTAGGTTGATACATATGATGACACGACAGAGAAAATTGTAAGTTCTTATATTGAGATCACATAATAGGTTTTTTATAGGTATTAAGTAGTCATTTTTAACAATATTTTCTCATTCTAGGAACAAATGATGAACTACAAACCTCTAGAAAATGGAAGTGCTTCATTAGAGCCTTTTTCGGTTGCGATGAACAAGGAGCATGATGGATATTGTAGAGTTTATGGTAGAGTTGTGACCAACAAGTTGATAAAAGTGTGGATGGTGGTGATACATCACTCAAAAGTGCTAGTCTTGAAATTGAAAAAAAACGACTTGCTTGATTTGAGAAAAGAGATAGAAGAGGATAATGAAAGAAAAAATGCCGAGTTAAAAGCTATGAAAGAAGACATTGAGAACCAACGAGATAACTTAGTTGAAGATACAATGAAGGAAAACTTGCCTCTTCAAGTTCGTGAGTTCCTAGCATGAGTCATCATCTATGTTTGGTTCAGGGTATGGTATTATTACGATCACGACAAGTATAATTATTTCATCAATTTGATAATATTGGTTTGGGTTAGTTACTTATTATTGTTTGTGTGTGACAGACAACTTTGTTTTGGGGTATCGATATATATGAAGACCGGTGGTTTTTCTGAAGGATTTAGATACCTTTTGTTAATATAATTAGCGATTATTATATGAAATATTGTGTTTTGAGATTATTGTGTAATTGGTGAAGGATTTTGATACCTTTTAATCATTGTAATCAACATTCTTTTTAGTAATGGTAATTGGTGATGCTTATTAATTGTATTCGTGTATGGAAATGTTGCACTTTTTATAACTAAATATAAAAATGTTGCATTTAAATATAAAAAAAGTTGCATTTGAATGTAAAAAATGTTGCATTTTGATATTCAAAAGGTTGCATTTGAGTTTTAAAAATAGTTGTATTTTAGTATGAAAAGGGTTGCATTTGAAAATAAAAAAAAAGGTTGCATTTGATAGTGAAAAAAGTTGCAATTGAGTATAAAAAGGTTGCATTCTAAAAAGGTTGCATTTCTATGTTACATGCAACTCTTTGAAAAAAGGTTGCATATTCTATCAAAAAGGTTACTTTAGACCTAATGCAAGGGGCTATAATGCAACTCTTGACAAAAGGTTGCTTTAGGCATAATGCAACTTTTTAAAGGCCTAATGCAACATTTTGTCAAGGTTGCAATAGGCTCGTTTTGTTGTAGTGTTAACTCCACAAAGGCAAGCCACCCAGGTATGAATCCAGACCATTATCAGCTTGGAATTGAATAATGCAGTCAACTCGTTGAACAAGGATTATTGAGCCCACAAACTCCCCATGGGCGTGTGAAGCGTTCTACGTAAACAAGCGTAGTTAACAAGTCAGAGGAAAACTAAGACTTGTCTTTAATTATCAACCTCTCAATCATTTTTTGGCAAATGACAAGTTTCCTCTCCCGTAAAAGAAGGCGTTATTTCAGTCATTGGCAAATGCTAAAGTCCTGTCTGACAACTTTGATTCCCAGTATATTTTGCACTCAAACACAATAATCAAACGATTTGTATTAAGAATATGAAGATTACAAGAGAGAATTTTGACACTCAATCTCTAGGAACTTTCACACACACAAAAACACACACACACTAGGTGGAGGCTCCTTTGTGTCTTTTTTCTAAAACCCTAAGAGAACAATATTATTTATACCTAAGCTTACTTTGGGAGTTTGTCCAAACACTCCCCTTAAAGTCTTGGAAATTAAGATTCCCCCCAAAGTAAACTATTCCTAATTATAAATTGAATCTAGACTTTTATTATATTTAATTATATACTATTTTAGGGCTAACATTGTCTAAGTTTGATCTTAAGTCCGGATTTTGGCAGTTAGGTATTCGTCCTGAATACAGACCAAAGACAGCCTTCTGCATTCCTGATCATCATTACCAGTGGAAAGTAATGCCATTCGGCTTAAAAAATGCACCGTCTGCTTTTCAGAAAGCTATGGTAAAGATTTTTGAGCCAATTCTATCAAACGTTCTGGTTTATATTGATGATATTTTGTTGTTTTCTAAACACAACGATTCACATGTGGAGCTGCAATCAAAGTTTCATGCTTTGATAACCATGTATGGTATTATGCTATCAGAAAAGAAAATTGAAATTGATGTTACCACCATTGATTTCCTTGGGATGAAAATATCCAATGGAAAATATCAACCTCAGCCACATGTTTCGCAAGAGATTCATAAGTTCCCAGACACACTAACTAGCCAAAAGCAAATTCAACAGTTTCTTGGATTAGTGAATTACAATGCAGATTTTTTTATCAAAATTATCTGATCATACAAAGCACTTATTCCACATGTTGAAAAAGATTCCCTCACAGTGGTCTTCGAAACAGACTCTAGCTGTCAAGGCTATACAGTAGCTAGCTGACAAGCTGCCCCCTCTTAAGATTCCCACTTTGTCAGAAAAAAGAATCCTTCAGACAGACACAAGTGACGAACATTGGGCAGCTGTCTTACTCGTCCTCAATGAGAATAACACCAGAGAACTATGTGGTTATGAAAGTGGCACGTTCAAGGAATCTTAAAAGCATTATCACTCTACGTACAAAGAGATTCTTGCTGTCAAGAGAGGAATAAAACAGTTCCAGTTCCACTTAGTTGGGCACGAGTTCCAAGTAGATATGAATATGTCATCATTTCTGCAGATGCTCCAGTTCAAAAGAAAGATGATTCCTCAGGCACAACTTTTGAGGTGGTCTAACTGGTTCTCACAGTGGAAGTTTACTGCTAAGCACATCAAAGGAAAAGACAACATCCTTGCAGACGTCCAATCCAGACCCCCGAAGGAGTATAAATACAACACTGGACTGAACGAAATTGGCAAGATATCCCAAAGTATCATACCAGTTTTCAGTATCCATCGAATGACTGTTGGGAATTATCTTTTGTTTATGAATGTAATAGTCTAAGGTTTGTATTTTAATTCATCAATAGTTGTAATTGTATATACATAGATGTACGGGTACTGTACCATTTAACTTTCAAGGAATATTCCATTTTGTACGGCTAGGTTATCATAGGGAATTGTGCTTTCAAGATATGGATTGTAATTCTATAAGTGTTGAAATCCAATCATTCGGTTAGTGTTGTTTCAATCTTGTTTAGATCTAATTGTGATTGTTGTTATTGAATATATCAATTGTTATAAGAGCCTAATATGGCTAATTGAGTTTGATTTTTGAATCTGAAAAAGTTTTGGAAGAACACTGTTATACTCAGATTTTTTTTCGAATTTTAGAAAATCATTGAGGGTTTTTGATTGAGTGGATGTTTTGAAGTGAAAAATTGATCGAAAAAATCGTTTTTTGAAGTAGAATTGATTGATTTAAGTTTCAGAAATTAACTTCAAACACACTGATTTTAATTTGAAATTTATGGATTTTTTAGAAAAAGTGTGTTCTTCACGTATTTTGTCAAATTTTGGAGTTTTGATCTGAAATTAGGCAAAGTGTTCTTTCAAAAAGTTTTTGTAAGTGAAAACCGCACACTCGACACTATTTTGGGATCAATTGGTGGAACTTTTCTTGAAAAGTTTGATTTTAAACTTGGATTTTGAAAGTTCCTGTTAATACTCGGGCAAAACTGAATTTTAGTTTTCATCGAGTTTTATCAAGTATTGATGGAGTTTAATCAGTGTTTTGATCGAGTTTGATTAAAGATTTGATTGAGTTTGATCACTCTTTTACCGAGTTTGTTCAAACATTGATTGAGTTTGATCAAACTTCATTCGAGTTTAATAAAACTTCATTCGAGTTTAATTACTTGGCTTAGAGTTTGTTTAAACACTCTTCGAGCTAGTTCACAGTTGAATCGAGTCTGATCTGAAATCATTCAAGATTCTTTATTTCATCCGAGTTTCACAAATCCAATTCGTAAGTGATCAAGTTTCATTCGAGTTGACTCTTTAGTCATTCGAGTTTACTCATTCATTGATCGAGTTGATCACTTCATCATTCGAGTTTGTCACTTCATCATTCGAGTTTGTCACTTCATCATTCGAGTTTGACAATTCTTTAACCAAGTTTGGTGATTCATCAATCGAGTTTGGTCCTTCTTACATCGAGTTTGATCCTTCACTGTTCGAGTTTGTCAATTCATTGATCGATTTTGATTATTCTTTTATCGAGTTTCAATCTTCATAGTTCGAGTTTCGTCATTCAATGTTCAATCAGAAATCACTACTAATCCATAACAAGATCTTGGGAGATTCAGTATCAACAATTCATAATGTCAAAAGACGCACTAGCCATGGGTTCCGAAACCAAACCTCCAATACTATACAGAGGAGAGTATGTGCAATGTAGGGAAAGGTTTTTAGAGTTCATAAGCTTTCATGATTTATCTAAGGAGATGCGGACCTCACTGAAGGAAGGTCCAACAAGATTTTTGTAACAATCCCCACAGTACCGAATGGTAATCCTCCAGTACCGGAGAGAACTGAGGAGGTTACCACTGCAAATCTGTCCGAAGCTCAGAAACGAAGAAAGTTAGGAGATAAGACAACTAGAAAACTATTGCCAATCTCAATTCCAAATGAAATTTACATCAGTCTGACAAACACAACCACAGCCAAATCCATCTGGGATGATGTGTGCAAGTTAAGGAGAGGGTCAGACAAAGCAGCCACCAACAGAGCAAGAAATAGCTTGATGACATTTGAGAACTTTAGAGCAAGAGAAGGGGAGCTATTAGAGAATACATATTTGATATTTGTAAACCTTGTCAATGAGATGAAATGAAATGGGGTTACAAAGTCTAATCTAGATATTAATGTCAAATTTCTATATGTTCTCAACCCAGAGTGGGACAAATACACCATGATAGTCCAACAGACAAAGGAGATAGATGGCATGGATTTTCATATGGTTTTTGAGAACTTAAACAACTATCAAGAAGATGTTTTAAGAAAAGTATCTGGAAAGAAGCAAGCTGAGTAAGCAATGGTAAAAAGTTTGAATAATATGAGAAGCCTAAGAAATCTGCCAAGAAAGAAGATAAGCAGAAATGTTACAACTGTAGTAAGCCAGGCCATTTTGCTAGGGAATGCAGACAACCGATAGT
This sequence comes from Centrapalus pauciflorus, assembly GCA_020465985.1. Lineage (NCBI taxonomy): Eukaryota > Viridiplantae > Streptophyta > Magnoliopsida > Asterales > Asteraceae > Centrapalus > Centrapalus pauciflorus. The sequence goes on along the minus strand of JAANYP010000657.1, from coordinate 87,815 downwards.
CAAAAATTCAGATTACTATACTCGGAAGGCTCTGCTAGCTAAACAAAAAGAAGCAGGAAAGGCTTTGATGGCGGAGGATGCCCACTGGCTTCAACTGTCTGAAGACGAGGATATTCTGGATGAAGATGCTCACATTTACCTAAACTCAGAAATATTAAATGAATCTGAGCAAAGTAAATCTGCTATGATAGCTGAGGATGAAGTATGGGTTCGGTTGACTGACGATGAAGAGGAAGAGAAAGAGAATATTGATTTAGAATCTGAGTTAAGAGAAGATGTGGCGTTAATGGCAACAAGAGGGGCTGAGTGCAACAAAGCGCAATAGGATGACAGATCAGCACGAGACACTTCAGAAAATTCAGAGTCTCCTAAGGTACATTCTAATCCTGATTCTGATGAGATAACTCCTGTGAGCTAGAAAAAAAACCAGCTCAGATGGCTTACATGCTGAAAAGATTTGAAAAATCTTTAAAATCCGAGAAAAAGAATACTCATTCATTGGAAAACAAGTTAAGACTTAAACATGCTTTAGTGTTAGAGTTTTCCAAAGATAAGACATTTGCGTTAAAATCAAATTCTGATTTGGAAGAAAAATACAATGATCTCCAACTTGAGCATAAAAAGCTGAGTAACAATATTATTAATTTACCGGAATAACTGAAATTAGCAATAATTAGAATCGACAAATTATTCTGTTAAATATAATTCGATCTTTGCTGAAAGAACGAAACTTTATGAGAATATTAAATCCTTAGAAGATGAGTTTCTTAAAAGAGTTCAAACAGATTACACAATCCATTTATATCTACCAAAAGATACCGATTTTTATATTCTAAATCTGGAATTGCTTGTGAAAATCCTAAGTATCTAACGAAAGCAATTTTGCGTTCATAAACTCTATATGATACTAGATACATGATATTAGGATTAAAAATGATATATCTTAAAAGCATAAGATGAATTAGAATCATGTGATGAAAGGTCTCGCACTGACAGATCTATCTAGACGCGACACACACCAACGAGTGCGGAATCCTCGTTAGTGGCTTGACGGATATATCACTCACACGGAACACAGAGACTACCACGACGTTGTACGATCGACGACGAACGAACCTACGCGTTGATTCTCTCCGAACAAACACAATATCAGCTGATAAACTCGAGATCGCCTTTTGCTAATTACTTACACGAATTCTGCAAAAGTCTACTAATCATTCGAGTTAATCCATAATTATAGTGACCCATTCCACTTTGTCATGTGACAAACTCGAATCCAGGCCCAAGGCCCATTCGAATTTGTCCTCATGACAAATTCGAATTTACCTTCTATATTAAATTCGGATCTATGCTAAATTCTAATTTCACATGACAACTTCTATTCGATTATATGTTTTAACTTATGTTTGAATTAATCTTTGGACTTTATGTTTGAACTTCTTGTAATACGTTACACCAAGTTCAAACATACAAACAGTAAATATCAAACACATAAAATCACATATATCAAACACTAGTTAATATCCAAAACCTTGTAACATGACTAATACAAAATGCTAACACACTTTAGACTGCTATCGTCACACAGGCTGTACCAACAGACTCCCCCTTGACGATAGCTTCTAACTATTTACATTTTGATTAAGTACTAGAACTACATATACTGCTACCTGCATATAAGCCTTCATCTATACATACTTTCGCTATCTTCTGGTACTTCCTAGCATCAGACCTCCAACCTTCATGGAAGAAGATAGGCTGATCATTCAACTTCTGCAGGTCGTCCTTCGATAGATTTATTAGATGCAACGGATCATATACTCGCAAAATTACTTTGTCTTCTGTATCCTCCATTATTGCTTCAGCAGTTTCGTTATCTACGTACCACCACTTCATGTTACTCAGAACATCTTGTGGCATCGTCTTCATGGGCACTTTCTTCAAACACTTTACAGGCTTGTACACCATTCTGGCCCATGGCCTACCTGTATGAGGATCTATTGTTGATACGTCCTCGACTCTCTTCCCAGTTCTTGGCTTGAGCCTTTCAAATTTCCCTGACCGACCCTCTTTCTTGAAAATCTTTGCAATTACTTCAGCGTAAGGGTCGTCACCAATATTTATAAGCTCTTTCCATGCCAATTCTTTCACTTCAACCTTCGGCAATGTATTGAAGACTTTAAGCGTTCGCCTTAGGTATTGAAGACCATCTCTCCTTTTCAATATAAACAACTACAGTTCTCGGTCAAAGAACCACCTTATAATTCCTCCTGAGAGATTTTCCACCCCAGGAATCCTCATCTTCGGCTTTTCTTTCTTTTGTTCCTTCTTGAACCACAAATTCAGTAAATCAGCCCTCGAAGGCTCTTTTTCTGCTCTTTCAAGTTCAGAGTCTTCGACCGAGCTATCTTGATCTCATCTATATCAATCACATTGTGATTATCTCACACATACAACTCCGTGATAGGTTATGAATTTACAATCACCTCGTTGACATTATCGTCCTCGTCTTCTATCACTTCATCGTCAGATCGCCAATCAACAATATCCTCCGGTACGAATTCTCCTTCTTCCAATTCCTCTACATCATCTTCAAAATCAAAATCCATTATTTCTTCCTCAATGTCTCTCAAGGCGTCTATCATATCAGTTTAATGAGACTTTGAAGAACCTGCCTCACCTCCTTCTCCTCCTTGAACATCAGTCTGACTAGGCTCCCCCTGAACTTCAGCATATAGAGCAGCAGGAAAATCTACTGGCTCATTTTCTTTTGGTGCATTGGGATCATCGCCATCGTCATCATTTCCCCTTCTTGGCTCCTCACTATCCCTACAACTTGTCTCCCCCTGAGCTTTTAGATTTTTCAATAACTGCTCGATAAGGGACCTCATTGATCAGATTTCGGCAGCTTGATCTGCCACAAAGGATTTTAGCTCAAGATTTTCTTCCTCCATCTTTCAAACAGATTTCATTAACTCAACATTTTCTTTGTCAATATTTGCGTTATGAGTCTGTATCTCACCAACAGCTTTTGTCAATTGAAAGATTTGGACTTGCTGGAAGTCAACGTTGCTCCTCAGCTCAGAAAACCTTTGATTGTCCATGAAGGTTGATGATGTGGATGGTATGGATTGGATGGGAGTGGGGATGATTGGTGGAGGAACGGATGTATGAACAGGTGGTGGTTGTGGAATGGGTTCTGATGGTTGGGCGGTAGGTATTTCTGGCTCAGGAGCAGAGGCTGATGAAGCTCCCTGCATGAAGCGATGTCTCTTTGCTCTCTGCCTCGGTATCAAAGGAGTAATTTCCTCATCCTCAAAATCTGAGTCATCTGAATCCCTTGAAGCTCTTCTCCTTCTAACTCCTTCCTCAACCACCACTAATCTTGATCCATATGTCCCTATGTGAATGGACGGATCTGCTGTCACAGTGTCTGGGCCCTCAACTTCTATTTCTTCAGCTTCTTCTGACTCAGAATTTGAAGTTGACTCGGTTTCGCCTGTTGCTTCAGGTTGATAATCATCGATCAGCTTAAAAATATCAACTTCTCCTTCTGGAGGCTCCAAGAGATCTCCAATGAGTTCAGAAGTAATTGCCTCATTTGCATTAGGCCCGGCTGCCCAAATTTCCTCCAAGGTCTCCACCCGAGGATAAGATTCGGGTGCTGCACTTAACGGACCAGCTTCCTCTGGCTCATGCATATGGCTTGTCAAAGGCCTAGCAGCCTGATTTTGTCTCGCTGTCGGTCTTTGCCTCCTCCTCTGTTGCTGAGGCCTCGGTTGTGGCGGTTGCTGTTGTTGCGGTTGTTGTGGAACTTGCATATCCCCTGCCCAGTTGGCACCTTCCCCAACTTGAAAATCTGGATTGACTACTGCCCCAAACAGTGGTGCCTCCACTGGCCTCGCTAATCTTCCTCGATGAGCTTGCCAATCTGCAAAGATGCGTTTATCAATCACCGCAACACTTTGAATTTCATTCAGCTGTGGCAGGTTCAGTAGAAAATGTCTAATCAGCATCATTACGAATCGCGGATATAGCAGACATCTTTCTCGGTCAGGAGCTTTTATTTGTTGAACAAACTCGCTAAAGAACATCTCTGAGAAGCTAAATCGTTGATTGTAAACCAATGCTATCATCCTTGATTGAATCTTCGATACAATGTAATCGAATCCTGCTTTCTTGGCGGCAAAACACACCATAAAAACGTCTGCTAGATATCGCCACTGTCCTATCAGCCCATTCTTCATGAAAGAGGACTTTGCCACATCCAGGCTGTATCCCATTCTGATAAAAGCCGCCTGCCTGATTGATAACGGGAAGTCAATCGGCCCATTCTCTTGTTCTTGAGATCCGAGCTGCAACACTTGACGTAACATGTCAGCTGAAAACACTAGAGGGTGTCCAACGACCCTCGTCCTTAATACTGTTTGAGTAACAGTACAGTCAACTTGTAGATGATCCCAAAACTGACGAACATATGGGATAACTATCTGAATATTATGGGACAGCGCATATGAAATCCTTGATCCCACCAAAAAATCCACCATCTGGCGGTAGGCTTGAGCCTCTGGAATCGCATGGTCCGGAGAGATGACCATATTATGCTTAGGAACGAAAATTCTATCTGCCATGTCTGCACAATAAAGCATATAAGATATTAGAATTATTAAATAGACATAAACTTGTTTAAATTCAAATTTGTTTTATTTTGAACTTGTATAAGTACAAAATCTAACACCTATGAATTTCTACAAGTTTGATTTAAATTTTAAGCAAAAATTCGAATATAATATTAAAGTCGAAGACACATTCGAAAATATCCTCAATTCGAGTTTAATGGCATCTTCGAGTTTAGTGACAAACTCGAAGCCTCTATCAAATTCGAAATTAAGAACAAATTCGAAGGTGTCGGTACGGATTACAACAGAAATCCAAGATTTTAACCATTTTAGACTTAGAAAATTACATTCATTAGTCCTAATAGGTTCTAATCAAAGATATTTGTGGTCAATTTGTAGTTTCACCGGTTCAAAGTTTGTTATTTTGAAATACAAACTTTCCACCTTTAAAACTTCAAAATCCGTTAATTTTGGCTCAAATGGAGTCTAAAACCACCTAAATCTTGTACAATACTGTTGATTATACCTAGATTTGTTTGTAGTCTCGAACACAAATGGACAAAAGTCGACAAATAGTATGAAAGTCAAAAAGACGGCAAAGTCGAAGGAACAAACTCGAAGTCGCTCACAATAAACTCGAAGACACAAATTCGAATGTAGGTGATAATGACTTGTCACTGTTGACCTATTTATATCAACCACCCTCGAGTTTGTTGCTTCTTTCGAATTTAACAGCAAATTCGAAGAGTCTGCCAAATTCGAATATATATTCGATTTTGGTTAAACTCGAACTCAACTTTGAAAATTTGAAAATTTCGAAAACCTTTGAATTAAATTCAACTTTTTCAACTTTTTCAACTTTTTCAACCTTTTCGTGTAACGGAATAAACTATGCCAAATCTTTTACCCTAAGCACAAGATTTTCACGCAATGTTTATTTTATTCAACTAGGAAAGCACTCTCAGTAATTTTGACCTTTTTCCTAAGTAAAAGTAAAAATAAAACCAAAATTTAAAAATAAATAAACTAAAATAAAATAAAATAAATTAAAGTAAAAATTGTGAACAAAAATTAAACTTAGACTATACTACATTATTTAAAATGTACAACCTACACTTAACAGAGTATTTTTGACGAGTATAGTCAAAGACAGGTTCAATCAGATAGCGGTGTCAAATACGCACTTTCAGTATTTAAACTTTCACACTTAAGAATTTTTTATTCCTCTGATTGTTTGTCGTGACATACATTTCTAGCTGATTGTTGGTATTCTTTCCCCTTTAAACATGTTACATTTCGGAACCCTTGGCCTTTTTATTTATCATGAAATTATCTAACGTGACTCATACATAGACATACTTTTATGATCAAGGCATACACACAATGATTATAACGTTTTGGTATTTGCAAACTTTCTTTAAAAGGCAAACATCGGACACAGGTCTGTATTTACATACAACAAAGTGTCTTAGTTTGTCTTAAGGTTTATTTTTAAAGCTAGCAAGACAGCGGTGACAAGTCTGTACTAACGTACAACAAAGCGACTTATCTTGCTAACTCGAATCAAAACAGAGGCAACAGGTCTGTACTTACGTACAACAGAGTTACTTGTTTTGACTCGCAACTCAGTATGATTTTCTTATTCTTTCCATTTTAAGATGTATCTAATGTTGCTATACATCCCCAGAAAGTTTGCATACCTCATTTAGAATCAAAGTTGCATGTCTCTAACATAAAAATTAAGACCAATTGGTCATGCATCTAAGTTAGTGACACGTTTGACTTTTTCTTGAATATTTTATTAGCCTTGAGACTCCCTGTATGTATTATGCCTACCAACACATCATACTACATAATGTATTACACTTAGCGTATTAGGTGCATTATGTGTGAAAGCTAAACACTTAGAGATGGTATTAACTATGCTAATTTTCGTCACTTTGAACCTATGCATCTAAGACTATAACTCTTTTTCTGATATTCTCTTTTTTTGAACCTTTTATGGTTTTCTCTCTTTTTTCTTTTGTTTTTCAGAAGTAAAAGTAAGAAAATAAAATAACCTACTAACTTTCTATAAAAGGAAACTATGCTAAGTTACTAAACTTACTATAAAAAGAAAGAAATACTACTGCTATAAAAAGAAATAAAACTCTACTAAGGTCAACTTACTCTGGATTACACATTCCATTTAGTTGAATCGAATACTCAAAACGTGACTTATCAAAAGCTTTGGTAAATAAATCAGCATTATTATCATCAGTTGCCACTTTTACCAGCTTGATTAAGTTCTTTTCAGCACAATCACGTATAAAATGATGTCTTATGTCTATGTGCTTGGTTTTATTATGTTTAACTGGATTATTAGTTATGGCAATTGTTGACTGGTTATCTATCCTAATAGGAGTATGAGTATAAGTCAAACCGTAATCCCGCAATTGTTGTTGTATCCACAGAACCTGTGAACAGCAACTACCAGCAGCAACGTATTCGGCCTCGCACGTTGACACGGCTACCGAAGTCTGTTTCTTGCATTGCCAGGAAACCAGTCTCCCTCCTAGGAACTGACAACCTCCAGTTGTTGACTTGCGCGTCAAGCTACATCCTCCGTAGTCTGAATCCGTGAACGCTTCCAATTCCAGATCGCCCTCTGCGTGATACCAAAGTCCCAGCTTCGGTTTCGACTTGAGGTATCGTAGAATCCGCTTCACAGCTTTCATGTGCATCTCTTTCGGATTAGCTTGAAACCTAGCACAAATACAAACAGCAACATAATATCAGGTCGTGAAGTAGTTAAATACACAAGTGACCCAATCATGGCCCGATATAACGTCGGATCCACATCGGTATCGCTTTCAGTACCCGGTCCGAGATTGTGATTCACTTGAATCGGCATGCTGAAATGAGCTGTCAGTTTTGTCCCTTCCATCCCAAAGCGCTCTAATATGTCATAGACATACTTCGTCTGATGGATAAACATCCCCTCCTTCTTTTGGTCAACTTGCAAACCCTGAAAGAAATTCAACTCACCCATTGCACTCATCTCGAATTTTGACTTCATCACCTTTTCAAAATCCTTGCACATTTGCTCGTCTGATGATCCAAAGATGATATCATCGACGTACACTTGTACCACGATGAAGTGTTCTCCTTTTCGCTTCACAAATAGCGTACTGTCTATCCTTCCTCTCTCAAACCATTTTCTAACAGATGGTTGGACAAAGTCTCGTACCACGCCCTTGGTGCTTGATGCAATCCATACAGAGACTTATCTAATCGATATACTCTGTCCGGATATATCGGATCTGTAAACCGAGGCGGCTGTTCCACATACACCAGTTCCTTCACTTTCCCATAAAGGAAAGCACTCTTAACGTCTAGCTGATAAACCTTAAAGCCCTTGAAGGAAGCAAAAGCCAGAAACAAATGAATTGCTTCCAACCTTGCTACTGGCGCGAACACCTCATTGTAATCGATTCCTTCCTCTTGGTTGAAACCCTTTACAACTAACCTTTCTTTGTTGCGAGTGAGTATACCCCGATCATCTCTTTTGCACTTAAAAACCCATTTGGTTCCTATTGCTATTTCTCCTCGAGGTAATGGAACTAACTCCCATAGTTCTAGTTTCCTAAATTGTGACTGTTTTTCCTGCATCGCTTCAACCCAAGAGTTATCTTTTAGTGCCATTTGCACGTTTTTCGGCTCTACTTGCGAGATGAAACAAGAATAGAGGCAGGTATGAATGGTCTCAGAGTCATTTATCATCGATAACAACACAGTGTTGTTATTTAAACTACTCCTAGTCCTGACACCCGCATTAGGATTTCGTATGATGCTTTCTATAGGATGATTCTTGTTGATCCTAGAAGTCTCTATCTCGTCAACTCTCAGATTATCTCCTAAATTTGATCCTATTTCACCTAACGGGGGAACGACCTCAGACTCCACATTTTCTTCCTCGTGGACAGTTTCCTCAGAGTTGGAATTTGTCGTCTGATTTTTGTTTGTAGGTGCTTCAGAATCAGTGACTTCTGGAGATCGATCTTCACTTGAAGTAGGCTCAGAAGTTGAATGAAAAGTGGTCCTTGGAAAGCTATGACCCTCGTCATTCAGATTCAACAACGCCATGTCCTTTTCGATAATACCTGCATTTTCATCCAAAGGAATGTTAAATGACTCAAACAGTTTGTCATAGTCAAATATCCTTTCCGCACCTATTTGGGGTTCATGTGTATAACTTGTGACTTCAATGTTATACACAATCTCTACTGTACCATTAGATTTGTTAAAAACCCATTTGTTTGGTGAGTTCGGCACATAACCTAGGAAGTATCCTTCGTCAGCCTTTTCACCAAACATAGGTTGATGTTTTGTTCTCAATAAAGTACATGGTACCACAAAAGGTTCGAAGCCAGTTAAATTAGGTGGCTGTTTATTCAAAACTTCATTAAAGTCAATTTTGTGTTTTCCTACAGGTTTATCACTAGAGGATGGCACAAATTTTACTTTCTTAATCTTGATATTAGTATCAGTCGACTTAGTTGCTTTTTCCTTTACAGGTTCAGACACTGGTTCCGGTATTTCCTCTAAGTCTACTGATTTCTCAGTTTTCTCCTAAGGTTGAGGTACATAGTTGTCATTGAAAGGTGGAGGACTCTCATGATATCCTAGACCTACAGGCTTTTTAGATTGACGCTGTGCATCTAAAATTTTCCCTAGGTTAAGGGATGAGTTCCTAAACTTTTCAAGTTTACTATTTGCCTCAGCTACCTTTACCTTAGACTCACCTAGCTCTATGTCTTTGGTTTTCAGCTCCTTGGTTAATGCCTCAACATGTTCATACATGAGTTCTAACCTAACACACTGTTCGCTCAGTTTGTCCTTTAGAACTATAACATCTTGTGCATCAGCCTTAAGCTTATCCCTAAGATCTTGCTTTATATCTATTAGGCTAGCATTATCTGATTTTAACGTTTCATTTTGAGTAGATATGGTTTGATGTGATTCTAGTACTAAATTTAACCTATCGTTAGATGTAGCACATAAAACACACAACTCATGAAAAAGAGAAAAGTGCAGACGTACCTTGGTATGATCAGATTCTACGTTGGCCATCTGAGTGGCAAACTCCAGAATTGTCTGATCATCTGACTTCTCTACCCATCTCGGACTGCTTTCATTCTTACTGCTGTCCCCTGTGATTTCCTCTGCCCATTCACCTCCAGTCTCAGTCACTTCAGCCATAAAGGCTCTAGCGTTCGATTCTGGATGTGTACTCCAGTCATAAGTGCCGTCTAGCTGTCTGTCTGATGTGACATTAGATAACAACCCAGCTATATTCGCCTGACCGGATGAAGTAGTCGGAAGATAGCGCCCTTGCGATTGATTCTGATACGGTCCATGTTGATTCTGATACTGTCCCTGGTGATTTTCTACCTTCGGTCTCTGACACTCTCTAGCGAAGTGTCCTAACCCTTGACAGTTGTAACATTTAACCTTCGACTTATCGAATCCAATCCTATTGTTACTCATGTTCAGATTTCTTCCCGTCCTTTTAAATGAACCTCTTAAGTCTCTGAGTTACCATGGCCAGTTGCCATTGTAGATCCATCTCTTCAAGATCATCAGGGTCTACCTGATCGTAATCCTCATCCCAAAGAGCAGGATCGTTGATTTTGCCCTGAACGCAATTGTCGTATGCGGCCACGAAAGAAGCCAACAGATTTAGATGGTCTTAAGCCGATTTTGCGCTCATAGGCATCATAGAGTATCCCTGAGATGTAGATGCCGGAGTAGTCTGATGCTATTGTTCTTCTGGTCTAGTGAACCCTAAGAAAGCCTTACTCTGCGAGTCTTCTGGCTCAGCCGGTGACGTTGTTTCTCCCGAGAAGGTTTGGATTTTCCGAAATACATTGCAGTATCTTGAACTTGATCATAATCCGTTGCTTGCTTCAGTAACTCAAAATTATATGCCGTCAGCGTTCCCACCACATTCTTTAGAGTCAGAGTATAGTATTTGTACTCATCATGCTTAATTAAGGCCACATACATCGCCCATTTGGCCGGTAAAGCATCCAGAAGCTTATTATTCTTCTCAGTGTCACTATACTCAATTTCATGACTGTCTAACTCAGCGAGCAGATGATAGAAACGCGTGATAGTGTCATCCAGCTTTTCATCCTTCAATGCTTTGAAGATTGCAAACTGCTGCTTGAGCATTTCCATCCGTTTCCTTCTAACCCTCGGGGTACCCTCACACCGTTTTTCCAATGCCTCCCATAGCTCTTTCGCTGTTTTCTGATTACGGAAGGTGTGTAGTATGTCCTGATGTAACGCCATTCTAATGATAGCGTATGCACGGTTGTCTGCTTCAAACAACTTTTTATCGTCATCCTTCATTTTGGAATAAGGAACAACCTTTTGTCGTCCTTCGACCTCAGCTGTAGGTAGAATGTATCCCTCGTCGATACAAATCCACATACGCATATCATTGAATCGTGCGAAGTCGGCAAACCGATCCTTCCACCAGTAATAGTCTTCAAGTTTCATCAACTTTGGCGGAGTATTTGCTTTTCCGACCTCGTGATCCATCTCCAAAAACCGTTGTAGACTTGTCATTGTTTCAAAGATAATTGAATTTAAACTTAATTAATTTAAAATTTAAATTAATTCTTTCGAATTTAAGTAAATTCGAATCTAATTAAATTTAAACCTATTCGGGATCAAATTCGAGTTAAGTTTTTAAATCCAATTAAAATCGAAATTAATGACAAATTCGAAGGTCTCAAAAGTCGAAAGTCCACTTAAATTCGAAACCTCCTCAAATTCGAAACCCAATTAAACTCGAATGTCCCCTATTCAACTTTAGTGCAAAGTCGAAATCCAAAGTAAAGTCGAAATGTCCAAATTCGAAACCACTTTTAGGAAATTCGAAAGGAGCGTATTTTTGGTCAAACTCAAAAATGAGCAAAACCCTAATTTCTCCTTAACAAAGTCGAGCGCCGCAAATTCGAAAAACGGCTAATACCTCGAGTTTTTCACGTTTTTCAGATTAAGTCAATATTTTTACAAGTAAAATTATTGATTTTGATCAAAAACGTGAACTACAACAAAGTATTTCCCGGAATCCAATTTGATAAGCTCGAAAAACTGAATAATACGTGAGATTAACCGTCCAAAAGCGTCAAGAAACCTAGGATGTATCTTTATGAACACCAAGAACACTAAGAACACCCCGTATGCTCTTATACCACTTGAAAGGTCTTGCACTGACAGATCTATCTAGACGCGACACACACCAACGAGTGCGGAATCCTCGTTAGTGGCTTGACGGATATATCACTTACACGGAACACGGAGACTACCACGGTGTTGTACGATCGACGACGAACGAACCTACGCGATGATTCTCTCCGAACAAACACAATATCAGCTGATAAACTCGAGATCGCCTTTTGCTGATTACTCACACGAATTCTGCAAAAGTCTACTAATCATTCGAGTTAATCCCTAATTATAGTGACCCATTCGAGTTTGTCATGGGACACACTCGAATCCAGGCCCAAGGCCCATTCGAATTTGTCCTCAAGACAAATTCGAATTTACCTTCTATATTTAATTCGAATCTATGCTAAATTCGAATTTCACATGACAACTTCTATTCGATTATATGTTTTAACTTATGTTTGAATTAATCTTTGGACTTTATGTTTGAACTTCTTGTAATACGTTACACCAAGTTCAAACATACAAACAGTAAATATCAAACACATAAAATCACATATATCAAACACTAGTTAATATCAAAAACCTTGTAACATGACTAATACAAAATGCTAACACACTTTAGACTGCTATCGTCACACATGGTGTTCCAACATGTGAAGATTTGAAAAGGTTGAGACAAGATAAAATGCAACTTAATCTGGATTATAATAGTCTTAATGAAAGTTATAAAAATCCATCAAAATCAGATGAGTATATTCAGACATATTCTGATAAAGATTTGTCTGAAAATACAACCTTCACTCAAAAGCCATATATTCCAAACTCAATTCTTGAGAAGATTAATTTTGATCTTGAATTGAAAATTAAACTTTTGAGAATGAAAAAAGAAAAGATTCAGGCCGTTATTCATGATTTAGAACTGAAACTCAAAGAACGGCATGAAATCAAATCTCAACCTGATTGGACACCTTCAATAAAACCTGAAACTTTTAATTCTGAAAAGGAGTTTGATCTGTATATGAACTCTGAATTCAATTCTATGGAAGAAATGTTTGTCAAAATTAACGAACTTATAAAATAAGTATTTTGAAAAGAATACCTACAGCTCCTAAGGTTGAATCAGTTCCATCATCTGTTTTACACCGAAAGGAGAAAGCAAAAGTTTCTTTTGTTACTCCTAAATTTGAAAAAGGTGAATCATCTTCGTCAAACGTAACAAATGCAAAAAAAAAAAAGCAGATGTTTCTAAAGGTAAGAAAGTTTTGCAGAATAAAGCCAATACTAAATCGACTAATTCTTGTTCTTCTGTTATGTCAGATAAAACTGTGAAAAGAACTTCGAAGCAAGTATGGTGAAAGAAGCAAGTGGGAAGGAAAAAAGCCAAGTTTTAGAAAAGAGTGGAGAGTAAAAGAGAGGAACAGTTGTGTAGGAAATTCTGTCTGTAATAACTCAATTGTTAAACACTGCTCAAAAATATTCTCGTGCTGAACTGTTATCGTTTAATTCAGGTAATTGCCATGCCTTGAATACTAAACCACTGTATAATTCTGATGTGTATGTATGGGTAGCAAAGGATAAGGTTCCCACTTTTAAATAGAAAAGGGATCCAAAGAAACAAATTCAAAAAACCAGTTCCTAAAAGAACTGTACAAAAATGGATACCCAAGAAGACTGTTAAAAACTGGGTTTCAAAAACAAAGAAATTATCTGTTTCTCTACCTGAAGTGATACTACATGATTTACCAAATTCAAAAGTACCCAACTATAAGTAGGTACCTCACGTTTTACTTTGTCTTGTAGGTAAATCATGTGTGGTACCTTGACTTTGGATGTTCCAAGCACATGACCGGACAGCGAGACACCCTCACAAATTTTGTGGACAAATTTTATGGGACGCTCAGATTCGGAAACGATCAGTTCTGTCCGATCAAAGGCTATAGAAGTCTGGAATACGATAAGATCACAATTCAGAAGGTGTTTTATGTAGATGGTCTTGGCAACAATTTGTTCAATATTGACCAATTGTGCGACAAAGGGTTGGAAGTCAATTTTAAGGCGAATAGGTGTAACATAAGGTTTGGGGAAGGGAAGGAAATCCTAGTTGGAACTAGGAAGACTAATTTGTACTTCATAGACTTAGCAAACATTAATCTGAAAAAGGATGTCTGTCTACTGTCAAAGGCATCATCAAAGGAATCCAAGTTGTGGCATCACCGTCTTTCTCATCTGAACTTCAAAGAAGTCACTAATCTTGCAAAAGGACGATTAGTAAAAGGTATTCCGACTCTCCGATTTCAAAAGGAGCAGTTGTGTGCCGCCTAAGAGAAAGGGAAAATGGTGAGGGCTTCACATAAGTCAAAAGTTGAACATTCTTCAACTAGGCTTTTAGAGCTACTTCATATGGATTTATGTGGGCCAATGCGAGTACAAAGTATTAATAAGAAGAAATATGTCTTGGTGATCATTGTTGATTACTCAAGATATACATGGGTGTTCTTCCTGAGATCCAAGTCTGAAGCAACTGAGATAATAATTGACTTCATACGTAAGATACAAGTCAAGTTGCAGCTTTCTGTCCAGACCATTAGATCTGATAATGGTGCAGAATTTAAGAACAAATCTTTAGAGACATTTCTTAATACTGTTGGAATATCGCATCAATTTTCGACAGCACGTACCCCTCAAGAACGGTGTAGTTGAATGACAAAACCGACTCTTGTTGAATCTGCAAGGATGATGCTAGCATATTCAAATCTGCCGGTGTTCCTCTGGGGTGAAGCTGTGGCTACTGCGTGTTTCACCGAAAATAGATCAATAATAAATAAAAGATTCGGAAAAATGCCATATGAGCTGATTAATAAACGAGTTCCTAGTATCAAATTTTATCATGTCTTTGGTTGCAGGTGTTTTATTTTAAATGATAAAGAAAACTAGGGTAAATTCAATTAGAAAGCTGATGAAGGAATTTTCGTAGGATACTCAAAAGAATCAGTGGCGTTCCGAGTCTACAATAAACGCACAAAGACCGTCAACGAAAGCGTCAACATTAAATTTTATGAGAGCATCGTAATGGCTCCTGGACATGCCAGTTTGTAACAACCTAACTGTTGGTCCAACCATAATTTTAGTATTTTGAGCAAATAATGTAATTTTATTACATTACTTATCTTGTAATTTAATAAGTATGAAATTATTTAATTAAATTATATTTATGTTATAAATTAGTAAAGATGATTAAATTAAAAGAGATGTAAAATACAAAAGTGAAGGTGGGTTAATTTCACATAATGTTAAAATGAAGTATATAAACTCAATAAAGGCCATTTAATCACATATTTAAGAAATTGAAATTTCTCTCTCTACTCTCTCTCTACCTTACGGCTACCTCAAGAAACACCAAGAATCCTCATAAATTGTTTCATTAATTGAAGAATAAATCCAAGAAGGAGTTACAAGAAGTTACAAACATCATCAATCAATTAGAATCTACAAGAATTTAAGGTAATTTCTTGATTAAATTCGAAATACTATGAGTTTGGTTCGGTTTTTGTGAAAAACCGAAACCAAGAATTAAAATATAAAATTGTTGTATTGCATGTTTAAGAGTTTAGTAGACAATGATGAAAGTAAGTATTTAGAAGTTACAGAAACAAAAATCATGGATTAATTTGTCTAAATTTGTTCAAAATCTGAATTTTTATAAAATATTGTGTTCTTGAGTTTTCTACCTATTTTGGATGATTTTGATCGAATAAAGGTGTTCGAGATAGGGAAAATTATATAAAAACACTCTAATAATGATAATATAACTTTATTTAAAGTTGCATGTTAATTATAAATGGGTTTAGTGAATTTTGATAAAAATCCGTATGAATATAAGATGAACACCAAGAACAAAAATCTGGAAATTTGCAAGTTAAGGATCCGAATTCGGATGAAGTAACCAGTTCGGATCCATTTCGGATCCCAATTCGGACGGCTTGGTTTAAATATCCAAATTCGGATAAACTAATTTTGGATGGTCTAATTCGGTTGAAGCACAATTCGGATGCCCACTTTGGTCGGTCCTAATTCGGGTTAGTCATTCGGTCCGAATCCAGGTGCCTGATCCGGATTAGTCCGAATCCGGATGACCAATCCGGATGGTCCAAACCAAGGGTCCGAATTCGGGTGTTTGATTATCACAAATAAATGACAATTTAAAATTATAATACCCATGAATTTATGTTGAAAGATTGATTAAAGCAATATGAGATATAATAATATTTATATCTCATTAAGATTTCAAAGAGTCAAAGAAAATGCAAAATGATTGATAAGTTATCAGTTATCAGAATCAGATAAAATAAAGATTTTGAGCAAAAAAGCTAATGATATGATATGATATGATTCTGGACAGGTTCAGTTAAATTCTGAACAAAGATCTAAAGATTTAAAGATATTGAAAGCAGGTCACAGAATTGAAAAGAATTGACAGAGATCAGATCTATAAAGATTTAAAGATAAATCCTGAGATAACTCAGGTGGTGGATTTTATATATGCTTGATAAAGACCACAAGAACCTGTGAGTTATAGATATTCAGCTTTACATGCGAGATTACCAGTTGAGACATATTGTTGATGATAGATTAATTTGACATTCATATATGATCAGCTGGAATGTGACCAGTGCTCACCATGGTTCGGTGATGCCCTGTGGATCATGATAGCTTCAGTTCAGATATTGTTATCATTTGAGATTGCTATCATGACCTAGATTATTTATGCTTTCATTATTGATCGCATCTTTGATATATCGATTCAGCTTAGAATGATTAGCATTGACGGTCTATTGTTCTAGACCATGCTATTTCACCAGTTCTATTGAACTTGGTAATGATACTCCGATGTTCCGCCATGTTGATTTACTGGTAGCTAGCTCAGTATGTGGTTGATCCCCACAATTTTAGCATGAGCGTGGCTTGAACATCATCCGATTCTATGACTACTGTGTCTCAATCATGAGTGGCTGTAGCGGCAGTCAAGATATATCACGCTAGACCCATGATCCGCTTGATAATGCATGTAATCTGAAAATCTATATTCTCACTAAGCTTTGCTTACAGATGTTGCCTACAATTTTTGCAGGAAAAGATAAAGGAAAGTCAACCGCTGGACCTGGTTTTTAGGTCTTACAAGATCAAGACAGAAGTTTTCATATACCTCTACTCAGCAAACCCTTTTTGGTACTGATTAGAAGATGATAATGTGGTGATCTGGGTAGATTTATCTTGATTGTATGATGTGTTGGTACACCCTGTGTGACGATAGCAGTCTAATCGATCTGCATTATGGTTTAGGTAATATTCTGAGTATTAGCCAATATTGTGATATATGTCTAATATGTGTTTGTCTGTTATTGATTGTGTGTTTGAACTTGATGTAGCATATTACAAGAAGTTCAAACATAAAGGTCAAAGATTGTCTCAAGCATAAGTTAAAACATAAGTTTCATCACTTAAGTGTTTAAGTGTATTGGCTAGATTCGAATAGGTAAAGGAAGACAT
Organism: Centrapalus pauciflorus; assembly: GCA_020465985.1. NCBI lineage: Eukaryota > Viridiplantae > Streptophyta > Magnoliopsida > Asterales > Asteraceae > Centrapalus > Centrapalus pauciflorus. The sequence continues at coordinate 70,425 of JAANYP010000657.1, read as the reverse complement.
TCGAATCTGTGATAGATTCGAATGTATCCTTAGATTCGAATAGGCTAGATTCGAATCTGTCAGATGGACAGATTCGAATGGGCCTTAGGCCAGATTCGAGGTTGGCCCACAACAGACTCGAATCAGGGTCTATAATTAGGGATAGACTCGAATGATTAGTAGACTTTTTGCAGAATTCGTGAAGAATTAAGCAAGAGGCGATCTCGAGTTTATCAGCTTGGTGAGTCCCGTTTCAGAGAGAATTAGTACGTAGGATCGTTCGTGTGTCGTTCGTTCAGCGTCTAATAGTCTCCGTGTTTCCGTTGGTTGAGAGTTGTCCGTCAAACCGTCAACGAGGATTCCGCACTCGTTCACGGATGCGCGTCTAGATAGATCTTGCAGTGGTAGACCTTACAAGTGGTATCAGAGCCTAGGGAGTGTTCTTGGTGTTCTTCGTGTTCATCAGATACATTCTAGGTTTCTTGACGCTAGTTGGACGGTTTTGCTCTCAAAAACGTGTTTTTGAGCTTAGCAAATTCATATTCAGGAAACACTTTGTCGTTTTTCACGTTTTTGGTCGAAATCATTATTTTTCGTTTGAAAAATAGTGATTTAATCTCTAAAACGTCAAAAAATCAAAGTGTTAGACGTTTTTCGAGTTTGCGGCGCTCGAATCTATAGGGGTAATTAGGGTTTCTCTCTAGTCTCGAGTCTAACCAAAATACGCTCCTTTCGAGTCAATTTCAGTGAGTTTCGAGTCTGTGTTGTTTCGAATCTGTTACTTCATTCGAATTGGATCTCGAGTCTGTGTTGTTTCGAGTTTATTTCGAGTTTGTTACTGTTTCGATTCTGTGCTTCGAATCTGCTGTCATTCGACTCTACTGTGCCTTCGATTCTAAGGGTCTTCGAATCTAAAAAGTCCTTCGAATCTGATATAACTTCGAATCTAAGGAGTTGTTCGAGTCTGACATTATTTCGAATCTAATTGACTTTTAAGACTTAATCGAATTTAATTTCAAAAGATTTAATATTAATTAGTTTCGAATCTATCTAGATTCGAATAAGTTAGTCTAAATCAGTTTCCAATTAAATTAATTAAGTTACACCTCAATTTCTTTCAGAAAAGATGTCAAACCTTCAGAAATTCCTTGAGATGGATCACGAAGTTGGGAAGGCCAATGCACCACCTAAGTTGATGAAAGTTGAGGATTATTACTGGTGGAAGGACAGATTTACGGATTTTGTACGATTCAACGATATGCGCATGTGGGTGTGCATAGATGAAGGGTACATTCCACCAGTATCTGAGGTTGAAGGCCGTCAAAAGGTTCTGTCATACCAGATGATGAAAGAGGATGACAAGAAACTATTTGAAGCTGAAAACAAGGCTTTCTCCATTATCCGTATGGCTTTACCTCAAGATACCTTGCACACATTTCGGACTCAAAGGACGTCGAAAGACCTTTGGGAATCTCTCCAGAAAAGGTGTGAGGGTAATCCACGGGTACGTAGAAAGCGGACAGAGCTGTTGACCCAACAGTTTGCGATTTTCAAGGCTCTTAAGGATGAACAGTTAGATGATATTATCACAAGGTTCTATCATCTGATAACAGAGCTTGAAAGTCATGGCATTGAGTACTCGGACACTGACAAGAACAACAAGCTTCTTGATGCCCTACCAGCCAAATGGGCTATGTACGTGGCCATGATTAAGCTTAATGAGGACAAGTATTATGCTCAATCACTTGATGATATTGTGGGAACGTTGAGGGCATATCACTTCGAGATGATTAAGGCTGAGACTGATTACGAACAAGTCCAGAATCCGGCTATGTATTTTGGAAAGACATCTAAATCATCAGTGACAGCTGAACCGAAGAGTGCTACAGCGTTTTTCACCGGAGAAACGTCATCGCCACCAGAGTCCGAAGACTCACTAAATCGCGCGTTCTTAGGGTTAGGAAGATCGGAAGAACCGCAACCTCAAGTCCAACAGGCATCGACCAGTCAGACCTATTCGAAGATGCCCATGAGCGCAAAGTCAGCGGAAGAGCATCTGAATCTACTTGCTTCGTTTGTGGCCGCTTATGGAAATTGTGTTCAAAAGAAGATCAATGATCCGGCTCTTTGGGATGAAGATTACGATCAGGTCGACCCTGATGACTTAGAGGAAATGGATCTTAAGTGGCAACTGGCCATGGTGACCCAGAGGGTAAAAAGATTCATTAAGCGAACTGGGAGGAATCTGCAAATGAACAACAAAGGGATAGGATTTGATAAGTCTAAGGTCAAATGCTACAACTGTCAGGGATTGGGACACTTCGCCAGGGAGTGTCAAAGATCGAAGGTAGAATCATACCAAGGACAGAGTCAGCATCAAGGACAGTACCAAAATCAGTCCCAACAGAGATACCTTCCGAGTTCCTCATCTGGTCAAGCCAATCTAGCGGGTCTAATATCCAATGTCACTTCTGACAGACAGCTAGATGGTACCTATGACTGGAGTTCACATCCTGAGTCCAATGCTAGAGCTTTCATGGCTGAAGTTACGGAGAATGGTTGTGAAGAAGACGAGCAGACCACACGGGACAGCAGTCCGATGTGGGTAGAGAAAGCGAATGATCAGACCGTGCTGGAGTTTGCTGCTCAGATGGCCAACGTGGAATCTGACAACTCAAAGGTTAGTCTTTCTTATTCTCTATTTCGTGAATTATGTGCTTTGTGTGCTACTTCTAATGATAGGTTAAATCTAGTCTTAGAATCACATAAAACCATATCTGCTCAAAATGAAAATTTAAAAATTGAAAACGCTAGCCTAAATGATATAAAACAAGATTTAAAAGAAAAGCTTAAGGCTGATGCTCAAGACGTAATCGTTCTAAAAGACAAACTGAGTGAGCAGTGTGTTAGGATAGAGCTTATGTATGAGCACGTAGAGGCCTTGACCAAAAGTCTGAAAGATAAGGACATAGAGCTAGCCGAGACCAAGGTTAAGGTAGCAGAGGCAAATAGCAAGCTGGAAAAGTTTAGGAATTCGAGCCTAAACCTAGGAAAAGTCTTAGATGCCCAAAGACAGTCTAAGAAGCCTGTAGGTCTAGGTTTTCACGAAATCCCTCCACCTTTCAATGCAAACTATGTGCCTCAGCCTCAGGAGAAAACTGACAAGTCAGTAGTTTTAGAGGACCTACCTGAACCGACACCTGAGCCTACAGTTGAAAATACACCTAAGGTGACTGACTCTACTGTCAAGGTTAAGAAAGTGAAATTTGTGTCTTCCTCCAGTGAAACACCTGCAGGAAAACAGAAAATTTCATGGGCTGACCAGGTCGAAGAGACAGACACTGTAGATGTACCAAAGGAAGTAGACACTAGTGAGACACCTAGATCTAAGGGACCAACCAAAAAGTCCATGGATAAGATGTCTTGCTTTAGATGTCACGAGAAAGGGCATGTTGCTTCTCACTGTCCAAATAGGAAAGCTGATGTTACCCCTAAGACAGTGAACCCAACACCTGTTAAGCCCTCACCAAGTGTGGCAAGCAGCAGTAGTTCTCAACCTACCGAGAAAACTGTGCAGGCCGCACCCAAACTTGTTGTGAAACAAACACCGGTTAAGGTTGGACCAAAAGAAGTGGTTAGGACAAATTCACCAAATCGTGTCATTAATCAATCTAGGTCAGCACCTCAACAAGTCTATAGGAGCACCACACCTAGCAGGTCACACACTCCAGTTAGGTCACGTACTCCTGTTAGACAATATGTTCCGGTAAGAGCTCACGGATCACAGTCTGAAATGCAGTATAATAAGAGTTATTCTAGAGCTCCACAACAAATGCCTACTCAAAGGCAAAGAGTGAATCTAAATCACTCGGCACCACAACAGAATTCAGTTCAAAGGCCCAAGTCACCTGAAAGGCGAAATGGGTACTTGAAAGAGTTCACGTATGTGGACGAGAATGGTATTACCAAGTCAGTCATGGCTTGGGTTCCCCGTGATAACTAACCTATTTTCTTTCATGTGCAGGAGATAACTACCGGTCCAAACAACAAGTGGTTCGTCGACAGTGGTTGCTCCAGGCACATGACGGGGGAAAGGAGTCTTCTCACAGACTTCAAGGGGGGTAATAGGGGATTCGTATCATTCGCGGGTAACAAGGGTGGAAATATCACTGGAACTGGAGAAGTCACTAATGGGACGATTACTTTGGATCAAGTTTATCACGTTGATAAACTGGTTCGTAATCTCATTAGTGTCTCTCAAATCTGTGATAAGAAGAACTCGGTGTTATTTACTGACACTGAGGCGTTAGTGCTAAAGCCTGGATTCAAAATACCTGAAGATTGGATATTGATGTGGGCGCCAAGGAAGAATGACTTGTACATGCTCGATATGAACAAGCCAGATACTTCGATGGGTCCGATCTGCTTACTATCAAAAGCTTCGGAGACGGAATCGGTTTTGTGGCACAGACGCATGGCTCACTTGCACCTACGGAAAATGAACTACATAAGGAAGAATGGTTTGGTGCAAGGTGTGCCTCTGAAGAGCTTTCAGTTTGAAGACAAGTGTCTACCGTGCATGAAGGGCAAGCAACATAAAAAGACACACAAGTCCAAGAAGCTGAACTCCATAACCTCGACATTCGATTTGTTGCATATGGACCTTTTCGGCCCTATCAACAAAAGGAGTATAGGAGGTAGTTGGTTTTGCTTAGTTATCACTGACGATTACTCACGGTTTTCATGGGTTTTCTTTTTAGGTACGAAGGACGAGACGGCTGCAAAGCTCATCGGGTTCTTAGACCAAGTGGAGAACTCCTACGGAACAAGGGTTAAACATATTCGTAGTGATAATGGGACTGAATTTAAAAACTCTGTAATTGGTGTATATTGCCTATCAAAGGGCATCGTGCATCAATTCAGTGCACCATATGAACCTCAACAGAATGGGGTGGCCGAACGTAAAAATAGAACATTGATTGAGGCTGCAAGGACTATGCTTTCGGATTCAAAGCTTCCTACCATGTTTTGGGGGGAGGCAGTGAATACCGCGTGCCATATTTTAAATAGAGTCCTTACAGTCAAATCATTGAACAAAACATGTTATGAAATTTTGAATAAACGGCCACCTAACTTAACTGGATTCGAACCGTTTGGAGTACCATGTACACTTTTAAGAACAAAACATCAACCGAAGTTTGGTGAAAAGGCTGACGAAGGATACTTCCTAGGTTATGTGCCAAACTCACCAAACAAACGGGTGTTTAACAAAACAACTGGTACTGTGGAGATTGTGTATAATATTGAAGTCTCAAGTTATACACATGAACCCCAAACTGGTCCGGAATGGATATTTGACTATGATAAGTTATTTGAGTCATTTAACATTCCTCTGGATGATAATGCAGGTACAATCGAGAAGGACTTGGCGACGTTGCATCTGAACGACGATGGCCAAATCTTTCCAAGGACCACGTTCGAATCTACGTCCAAGCCTACTGCGACTGTAGATGGATCTCCAGAAGTTGCTGATCAAGAGGCACCTACCACTGAGAATCAGACTCAAGCTTCGAGTTCCAACTCTGAGGAAAATGTCCATGAGGAGGAAAATGTAGAAGCTGAGCCTGTTCCCCCATTAGGTGAAATAGGATCCAACTTAGGAGATAATCTAAGGGTTGATGAAATAGAGACCTCTAGGATTAACAAGAACCATCCAATAGATAGCATCATAGGAAATCCTAACGAGGGTGTGAGGACTCGGAGTAGTGTAAATAACAACACTGTGTTGTTGTCGATGATAAACGACTCCGAGGCATATCACACATGTCTATATTCATGTTTCATATCGCAAGTAGAGCCCAAAAATGTGCAAATGGCACTTAAGGACAACTCCTGGGTTGAAGCGATGCAGGAAGAACTTTCACAATTTAGGAAACTAGAAGTGTGGGAGTTAGTTCCGTTACCTCGAGGGGAGATTGCAATAGAAACCAAATGGGTTTTTAAGTGCAAAAGAGACGATCGGGGTATAGTCACGTGCAACAAGGCGAGATTAGTTGTAAAGGGTTTCAACCAAGAGGAGGGAATCGATTACAATGAAGTGTTTGCACCAGTAGCAAGGTTATAAGCAATTAGGTTGTTTTTAGCTTTTGCCTCCTTCAAAGGCTTTAAAGTATATCAACTGGATGTTAAGAGTGCTTTCCTGTATGGGAAAGTGAAGGAGTTGGTGTATGTAGAACAACCGCCCGGGTTTACAGATCCAAAATATCCTGATAGAGTATATCGCTTAGATAAGGCTCTTTATGGATTACATCAGGCACCTAGGGCATGGTATGAGACTCTATCCAACCATCTTTTAGAAAATGGCTTTGAGAGGGGTAGGATAGATAGTACTCTATTTGTTAAGAGAAAGGGAGATCACTTTATCTTGGTACAAGTGTACGTCGATGATATCATTTTTGGATCATCAGACGAACAGATGTGCAAAGATTTTGAAAAGGTGATGAAGTCTAAGTTCGAGATGAGTGCTATGGGGGAGTTGAATTTCTTTTTAGGGTTACAAGTTGACCAAAAGAAGGAAGGGATGTTTATCCACCAAACTAAGTATGTCTATGACATATTAGAACGGTTTGGGATGGAGGGAACTAAGTTGACTGCCCACTTCAGCACGCCGATTCAAGTGAATCACAATCTCGGGCCGGGTACTGAAAGTGATACCGATGTGGATCCGACTTTATATCGGGCCATGATTGGGTCACTTATGTAATTAACTGCTTCAAGACCTGACATAATGTTTGCTGTATGTATTTGTGCTAGGTTTCAAGCGAATCCGAAGGAGATGCATATGAAAGCTGTGAAGCGGATTCTACGATACCTCAAGTCGAAACCGAAGCTGGGACTTTGGTATCACGCGGAGGGAGATCTAGAGTTGGAGGCGTTCACAGATTCGGACTATGGAGGATGCAGCTTGACGCGCAAATCTACAACTGGAGGCTGTCAGTTCCTAGGAGGGAGATTGGTGTCCTGGCAATGCAAGAAACAAACATCGGTAGCCGTGTCAACGTGCGAGGCCGAGTATGTTGCTGCTGGTAGTTGCTGTTCACAGGTTCTGTGGATACAACAACAATTGCGGGATTACGGTTTGGCTTATACTCAAACTCCAATTAGGATAGACAATCAATCTACAATTGCTATAACAAATAATCCAGTTAAACACAGTAAAACAAAGCACATAGACATAAGACATCATTTTATTCGTGATTGTGCTGAAAAGAACTTGATCAAACTGGTAAAAGTGGCAACAGAAGATAATAATGCTGATTTATTTACCAAAGCGTTTGATAAGTCACGATTTGAGTATTTAATTCAACTTAATGGAATGCGCAACCCAGAGTAAACTGACCTTAGTAGTAGTAAGTTTATTTTCTTTTAGAGTAGTAGTATTTCTTTCTTTACAGTAGTCTGCTAATTTAGGTAAGTTTCTAATTTAGGAAAGTTTCTATTTTTAGTAAGTTAGTAGGTTAGCTTAGTTTACTGCTTTTTCTTATGAAAAACAAAAAAAAAAAAAAAAAAAGAGAGAAAATTACAAAAATACAAAAAAAGAGAATATCAGAAAAGGAGTTAAGTCTTAGATACATAGGTTCAAAGTGACGAAAATTAGCACCGTCGTTACAGACTCTAAGTGTTTAGGCTTTCACACATAATGCAACTAAATCCTAAGTGTTATACTTTATTTAGTTTGATGTGTTGGTAGGCATAATACATATAGGGAATCTCAAGGCTAATAAAATATTCTAGAAAAAGTCAAGCGTGTCACTAACCTAGATGTACGACCAATCAGTCTTAATTTTTATGTACAAGACATACAAACTTTAAGTCTAAATGAGGTATGCAAACTTTCTGGGGATGTATGGCAATATCAAATACATCTGAAAATGGAAAAAATAGAAATATCATGTAAAACTGAGAGTCGAAAACATGCAACTCTGTTGTACGTAAGTACAGACCTGTTGTCTCTGTTTAGATTCGGGTTAGCAGACATGTCGCTTTGTTGTACGTCAGTACAGACCTGTCACCGCTATCTGCTAACTTTAAAAATAAACCTTAAGTCGAACTAAGACACTTTGTTGTATGAGAATACAGACCTGTGTCCGATGTTTGTCTTTTAAAGAAAGTTTGCAAATACCAACAAGTTAGAATTTTTGTCTGTGTGCCTTGATCATAAAAGTATGTCTATGTCTGAGTCACGTAAGATAATTTCCTGATAAATAAAAAGGCCAAGGGATATTTCGAAATGTAGAATGTTTAACAGGGTAAAATACCAACAATCGGCTAAATGGGTATGTCACGACAAACAATCAAAGGAATTCAAAAAATTCCTAAGTGTGAAAGTTTATGTACTGAAAGTTAGTATCGGACATCGCTATCTGATTGAACCTCTCTTCGACTATACTCATCAAAAATATGTTGTTTCGTCTTAAGCTTAGCTTGTAAATTTGTTTTTATAACTTAAGTCTAGATTAAAATTTTTTTAGTCAAAATTTTATTTTATATTTACCTTAGTCTATTTTATTTTATTTTATTTTATTTAGGGTTAGTTTAAATTTTTACTTAGGTAAAAGGTCAAAAGTTACTGAGGGTGCATTCAAAGTTGGATAAAATATACAATGCATGAAATATCTGTGCTTAGGGTAAAAGAATTGGCATAGTTTATCTGGTTACACAATACCGTAGAAAAAAAGTTGAAAAGGTGAAGTTATTTCAAAATTTCCGAAATTTTTCTAAGTGTTGGTAATTTCGAATCTAAGACAGACTCGAATGTGAAGTATTTCGAATCTGTCAGTAGACTCGAAACTACACATAGACTCGAAGGTTGGTAGTATATATAGGTCAATAGTGAAGTCATTTATTACTTTACTGTTGTCGAATCTATACTCTCGAGTCTATCTCAGCGATTTCGAATCTGTTCTCGAGTCTATCGTATTTCATATAAACGACATTTCATCGAGTCTAAGGCTATTGTGTTCGATTCTACACTCATATCTAGGTATAATCAACCGGATTGTACAAGATTTTGGTAGTTTTATACACAATTTTGGGCTTAAACATCACATTTTGAAGTTTTATGGGTCAAAATAGAGTTTTTGCTAAATAACTAAGTTTGGACCTATAAAAGATCAAATTAAAGACATAAATCAATGATTAGAACCTAGTTGAACTAATGTATGTGATTTACCAAGTTCAAAATGGTTAAAATCTTGGGTTTTTGTTGAAAATTCATCTGTCGGCCTTTCGAATCTGTTCTTGGGCATTCGAATCTGTTCATGGGTTTCTCGAATCTATCAATAGATTCGAGATGACCATGATATTCGAATCTGTCCATTAGACTCGAATAAGGACTCTTCGAATCTGTCCATTACATTCGAATATGGACACTTCGAATCTGTTACCTTCGAATCTGTACTTTATTTACTTTGTTGAATTTAAATTTTATTAAACTTGTGGAAATTTAATTGTGTTGGATTTGGTACTTAATCGAGTACAAAATAAAACAAATTTGAATTTAAACAAGTTTATTGATTTTTAATAATTCTAACAGTTTTATGTATTGTGCAGATATGGCGCTTCGTGCTTTTGTTCCTAAACATAATATGGTACTTAATCCAGCTCATAACATCCCTGAAGCGCAGGGTTTTCGAGAAGTTTTAGATTTTCTAGCAGAATCCAGGATCAGCTATGCATTATATCACAATATTCCGATTGTGATTTCATATGTGCGTCAATTTTACGATCATTTACAGGTGGACTATACTGTCACCCCGACAGTTTTAAGAACCAGAATTGCTGGTCAACCTCTGGTTTTCTCAGCAGATATTTTGCGTCAAGTACTGCAGTTGGGTTCACAAGAACAAGAAGACGGGCCTATAGACTTTCCACTAAGTATTAGGCAAGCAGCGTTTTTGCGAATGGGCTATAGTTTGGACGTTACAAAATCATCTTATATGAAAAGCGGGTTGATAGGGCAGTGGCGATTTTTGGTCCACGTGTTCATGGTTTGTTTTGCGCCTAAGAAGGCTGGATTTGATTACATCGTATCAAAGATTCAATCTGGGGTGATTGCCATGGTGTACAATAAGAAGTTCAGCTTCTCACAGTTGTTTTTCTCGGAATTCATCCATCAAATTACTGCTCCTGAGAGAGAAAGATTCCTACTGTATCCTAGGTTTGTAATGATGTTGATAAGGCACTTCTTGCCTGATTTACCACAAACAGATGATGCATTGAGCGTGAATATTATGGATAAAAGGATATTCGCTGATTGTTCCTCCCATCGAGGAAGATTGGCTATTCCGGTCGAGCGACCGTTGTTTGGAGCTGTTTTAGACAGGAACTTTGTGGCACCAGATAATGCCAACTGGGCAGGTGAAGTAGAAGTTCAGCCTCGACAGCAACAACAACAACCGCAACAACAACAGCAACGTCCACTACAACAACAGCCTCGTGCTCGTCCCCGTGATCCAAGGCGAAGACAAAGAGCTACTGCGAGTCAGACTCAGGCGTCTAGGCCTTCTACGAGTCAGCAACCAGACGTGCAGGAAGCCGGGCCGTCAAATGTCCCAAATGAAGCTGATCAATTGTGCCAAACGCTAAATGAAATTTGGGAGGCAGGTCCACATGCAAATGAAGATATAGCTGCAGCGTTAGTGGGTGATTTACTTGAGCCTCCAGAGGGAGAAGAAGATGTCTTCAGAGATGTTGACGAATATGTGCCAGAGCAGACTGGCAATGATGAGTCATCATCTGCTACAGAATCAGAAGAAATGGAGGAGATCGAAGTTGAAGTTCCAGAATCAGTGTCTACAGAACCTCATATTCAAATTGGAACTTATGGTTCGTGATTGATTATCAATGAAGGTGGTTCGAGGAGGCGAGAGGCCAGGGAATTGGAGGAGTCAGATTTTGAAGAAGATGAGACTGCTCAGTTGGTGACAAGGCAACGGGCCAAACGTCACAGGTTTATGCAGGGGACTTCATCAGAGTCCGATGCACAACCTCCGCCTCAAACCCAGACCCAACCCCAAGATACAGCTCCACCATCACCGCCACCTCAGCAACCTGAACCCTACATTCCCCAACCATTCAATCCTGCTCCCATTCAGTCCATCCCTTCTACATCAGAAGCCTATACCGACAACCAACGAATCATGCAACTTAAGAGCCGTGTCGACTTTCAGAACGTTCAAATCATAACTCTCACAAAAGCAGTCGGTGAACTCCAAGAGCATAACTCTAATCTTGATAAGGAGAATGCAGAACTGAGAAAGATTGTTGAAAGTGTTAGAGACGAAAACACGGAGATTAAATCATTTGTTGCTGATCAATCGTCTGAAATCCGAGCAATGCGGTCCCTCCTAGAGCAACTTATGAAAAATCTACAAACTCAGGGGGAGACGAGTTGTAAAGATCAGGAAGTACAGCGAGAAGATGATGATAATGAAGGCGATGATCCCGGTGCGAACAAAGAGATTGAGTCTGTAGATTTTTCTGCAGCTCAAGTTACACAAGTTCAGGGGGAGCCTAGTACAGAAGGAGGAGAGGGAGGAGCAGGAGGAGAAGCAGGTTCTTCAAGGACTTTAGATAGCGACATGATAGATGCGCTGAAAGATATTGAAGAAGAGCTCATGGAATTTGATTTTGAAGATGATATTGAAGAATTAGAAGAAGGTGAGTTCATTCCAGATGACGTCGCTGACTGGAAATCGGATGATGAAGTGCTAGATGATGAAGACGATCACGTTAATGAAGTAATAATCAATTCACAACCAGTCACTGAACTGTATGAGAGCCAAAATCATAATGTGATTGATATTGATTACATCAAGGTAGCCTCAGTTGAAGATAAAGAATTTGAAGAGGCTGAGAAAGAGCCATCTAGAGCTGATCTGATAAATCTTTGGTTCAAGAAGGAAGAAAAGAAAGATCAGCTGAAGATGAAGAAGAAGATGAGAAATCCAAGTGCTGGAAACTTCTCAGGAGGGATTATTAGCTGGTTCTTTGACAGAGAACTGCAGCTGTTTATTTTGAAAAGAAGAGATGGCCTTCAATACTTGAGGCAGACACTGAAAGCGTTTAATTCGTTGCCCAAGATTGAAGTTAAAGAGTTAGCCTGGAAGGAGCTGATCAATATTGGAGATGATCCCTACGCGAACATAATTGAAAGAATTATAAGGAAAGAAGGGCGATCAGGCAAATTTGAGCGACTCAAGCCAAGGACCGGAAAGAGGGTCGAGGATGGGTCGAGAATAGATCCTCATACAGGTAGGCCATGGGCCAGGATGGAATACAAACCTGTGAGGTGTCTAAAGAAAGTCCCAATGAAACCAATGCCACAGAACGTTTTGAGCAACATGAAGTGGTGGTACCTAGAGATTGACACTGCTGAAGCTATCATGGAGGATCAAGACGAGCAAGTCATTTTGAAGGTATATGATCCACTGCATTTGATAAACCTATCAAAGGACGACCTGAAGAAGATTCATGATCAGCCTATCTTCTTTACTGAACCATGGAGATCTGAAGCCAGGAAGTTCCAAAAGGTAGTTAAAGTTTGTATAGATGCTGGATTATATGCAGGTAGTAATATATATAGCTCTAGTACTTAAATTTGATGTAATGTAAATAATTAGAAGCTATCGTCAAGGGGGAGTCTGTTGGTACACCCTGTGTGACGATAGCAGTCTAATCGATCTGCATTATGGTTTAGGTAATATTCTTAGTATTAGCCAATATTGTGATATATGTCTAATATGTGTTTGTCTGTTATTGATTGTGTGTTTGAACTTGATGTAGCATATTACAAGAAGTTCAAACATAAAGGTCAAAGATTGTCTCAAGCATAAGTTAAAACATAAGTTTCATCACTTAAGTGTTTAAGTGTATTGGCTAGATTCGAATAGGTAAAGGAAGACATTCGAATCTGTGATAGATTCGAATGTATCCTTAGATTCGAATAGGCTAGATTCGAATCTGTCAGATGGACAAATTCGAATGGGCCTTAGGCCAGATTCGAGGTTGGCCCACAACAGACTCGAATCAGGGTCTATAATTAGGGATAGACTCGAATGATTAGTAGACTTTTTGCAGAATTCGTGAGGAATTAAGCAAGAGGAGATCTCGAGTTTATCAGCTTGGTGAGTCCCGTTTCGGAGAGAATTAGTACGTAGGATCGTTCGTGTGTCGTTCGTTCAGCGTCTAATAGTCTCCGTGTTTCCGTTGGTTGAGAGTTGTCCGTCTAACCGTCAACGAGGATTCCGCACTCGTTCACGGATCCGCGTCTAGATAGATCTTGCAGTGGTAGACCTTACATGATGACATGAATTAGATTAGACTTGTGACCTTTATAAGTTTAATTTGAAAACTGTAATTCTAAACTAAAACTGTATTAAACTTATCCTAATATTTTGTACCTGTAATTTGAATTTCCGCAACTTAATTACTCTATCTTAGTTATGATTGATATCTTGTTGCTTGATGTGGGACCTAGACTCTAAGGACTGCCTCGTAAGGGGAGGTCTTCACAAGATGGTATCAGAGCCCATAGTTTGAGTGAATCAAGTATTACGTGAGTAATACTTGGTCTCAAACTGAAGCAATACATATGTATCAATCATTTAGGTGGTTTGAACTGAGATAGGATGTACAGACTGTTAGGATGGGAAAAAGGGTACATAGATCTAAGTCTATAAACTGATAGTTAAATGATTTTAATTTTCAGTAAAGATGCCAGGATAAGGTGACATTCCCAACAACATGACCCCCCAGCAAATGTTTGAAATGATGCAACAACTATTAGCTCAACATTCTGAACAACAAAATAAGTATATGCAAGAACAGGTTCAGGCTAGAGATGAGGCCGAAGCAAAAGACACGCTGATAAAAGAATAAGAGAAAAGAAAAACAAGTCCAGAATAATGAATCTTATTCTGATAACTCGAGCCCTAAAACCCAAATTGAACAGCCGAAAGGGTGTAAGTTCAAAGATTTCAAAGCTAGCGGTGCCCTGAACTTTGAGGGTACTAGTTAATCCAATTCAGGCGATGGATTGGATTAGTCACACTGAAGAAATCTTCAGGATATCAGATTGTTTAAGTTCAAAGAAAGTAAGCTATGCATCTGCTCTGTTTGTCAGTGCTGCCCGTGCCTAGTGAAAACTCAGAGAAGTATTTATTGTGAGGAGGTTATTCAGACCTTGGAATGGGATCAATTCCTAGATATGTTCAACGCAAAATATTGTCCTATTGACAAAAAAGACAAGACGGAGGTTCAACTAATGCAGTTAACGCAGGGAACCAAGACTGTTGATGAGTACGAGCACGAATTCTCGCGACTCTGTGGCTATTCCTCGTATCAAGTAGCCACCAAAGAAATAAAAATGAATCGATTCCGCGGAGGGCTTAACCCGAGATATCGACACCCAATGAGCGCGATGAAGTATATGAGTTACTTAGAAATGGTTGAAGCGGCAAGACAGATCGAGAGGGGATACCTAGAGTATGGCGATCAACTCTTTGCTCCATCAACGACCCCGACATGTCCATCTCCCCCAAAGAAACAGAGGTTTGGCAGATTCTTTAAATCCAACAAATCGCAACCCCAGGAATCTCAACAATATAGTTCATCACAGAAAGCGCAAGCTTACTCACTTACGAATGAACCCTGAATTTGTAAAAGATGCAGAAAATCACACACGGGAATGTGCAATCCCGATGATGTAACTTGTTATGCATGTGGCAGAATCGGTCACAGCAGTGAAGAGTGTCCCCAGCAAGGACTTGGATGTGCAAAATGCGGAAAGCGTGGACACTTCATGTATCAGTGTCGTAGTGGACAACGAGGCTAATCGCAATCATCAGCTAGAGGTTCTACGATGAAAAGTTCAGCTGCAACTCCAACTACAAGAACTCGTGCATTTCATATAACAGCCGAGGAAGCAAAAGAAACTCCTAACGTAGTTACCGGTACATTCCGGTTAAATTCGATACATGCTCGTGTATTATTCGATTCCGGTGCTAGTCGTTCCTTTTTATCGACTGCTTTTGCTCGAAGACTGTCTAAATCTCCATCGAAGCTTTCCGTTATATTTGATATTGAGACGGCCAGTAACAACTACGTTATGGCTGATTCTGTTTACCGAAATTGCACTCTGCTCCTTAATGACATCGTGTTCAACCTCGATCTCATTCTGATTCCATTAAAAGAGTTCAAAGTCATCATCGGCATGGACTGGTTAATGAACAACAAAGCTACAATAGTCTGCAATCGCCGGATCATCAGGATCAAATCTTCAGACGGCCGAGAGTTAGAAAATAAAGGCGACAAGCGTAAAGGTGCACATTGTTTCATATCAGATGAGAAAGCGCATAAATATCTATCTAAGGGTCACGAATCATATATATGTTTTGTCTCATCTGAATCTATTTCTGAAGCCAACAAGAAATCTGTGTCTAATATTCCTATCGTCTGTGAGTTCCCAGAGCTATTCCCTGATGATATCTCTGGAGTGCCACCGGAACGTCAAGTTGAGTTCGGCATTGACTTAGTTCCTGGTGCGGCTCCAATTGCTAAAGCTCCCTACAAACTTGCGCATGCAGAAATGCAGGAAATGTCAAAACAGTTGCAAGATCTGTTAGAGAAGGGATTTATCCGACCAAGTTCATCTCTGTGGGGTGCACCTGTCTTATTTGTTAAGAAGAAAGACGGAACTCTCCGTATGTGCATTGACTATCGTGAGTTGAACAAAGTCACCATCAAGAACAAATATCCTCTGCCCAGGATTGATGATCTATTTGATAAGCTACAAGGAGCAAGCTACTTCTCTAAAATTGATCTTCGTTCTGGGTATCATCAGTTGAAAGTAAGAGATGAGGATATTCCAAAGACAGCCTTCCGAACGAGATACGGTCATTACGAATTTCTCGTAATGCCTTTCGGTCTGACAAATGCACCAGTAGTGTTCATGGATCTCATGAATCGTGTGTGTAGACCTATGCTAGATAAGTCAGTTATCGTATTCATTGACGATATTCTGATATACTCCAAAACGAAGGCTGATCATGTTGTTCATTTACGTCAATTTCTAGAGTTATTGAGAAAGGAAAGACTCTATGCAAAATTTTCCAAGTGTGAATTCTGGCTCAGACAAGTATAACCTTACATTGTCTTGAGTTATTTCATAAAGCGTTCTTTGTTTCAAACAAAACTTGAAATTCTAATTTGATTTCCTTATAGATCCAATTTCTTGGCCATGTTGTATCTGGCGAAGGTATCTCAGTTGATCCGTCCAAAGTCGAGGCTGTTCAGAAATGGCAAACACCTCGCAATTCCTTAGAGATCCGAAGTTTCCTTGGATTGGCCGGTTACTATCGGCGATTCATTAAAGACTTCTCTAAAATTGCTATGCCGCTCACAATGCTAACACGAAAGAACACACATTTCGTATGGGCGGATAAACAAGAACAAGCATTTGAAACTTTAAAGTAGAATCTCGTTCAAGGACCAATCCTAGCCTTACCAGAAGGCAATGACGACTTTGTCGTCTATAGCGATGCATCTGGTACTGGCTTAGGCTGTGTCCTCATGCAAAGGGGAAAGGTAATTGCCTACGCTTCAAGGCAATTGAAAGACTATGAGAAAAGTGTACCAACTCATGATCTTGAGTTGGCTGCCGTTACCTTTTCACTAAAGATCTGGCGTCACTATCTTTATGGGACTAAGTGTCAGCTGTATACTGACCATAAAAGTCTCAAACATCTATTCACTCAAAAGGATCTGAACATGAAACAGCGTCAGTCCTTGGAACTTATCAAGGACTATGATTGCGAGATCCTATATCATCCCGGCAAGGCCAACGTGGTCGCGGATCCTTTGAGTAGAAAGGTGTATCCAGAAAAGTGTTGCTATGCCCTAACACCTGTTGTATTTTCTTCTGATCTTATTGAAGACATCAAATCAACTCAAGCCGAAGCTCTGAAAGAAGAAAATATCTGTTCTGAAAATCTTAAAGGGAAACTTCAATTTCTATTTACGAATCATTTGGGACTTCAATGTCTCAAGGGAAACCGAATCTGGATTCCTAAATATGGTTCAATCCGCAACACTCTTCTATCAGAAGCCTATCAATCCAAGTTATCTATTCATCCTGGCAGCTCAAAGATGTATTTCGATCTGAAAGTTGATTATTGGTGGCCAGGAATGAAGAAAGACATCGGTCAATACGTCGAAAGCTGCAGAGTCTGTCAGATGGTTAAGGCAGAACATCAGAAACCCTTCGGGGATATGTAACCACTACCAGTTCCTGAGTGGAAGTGGAA
Organism: Centrapalus pauciflorus; assembly: GCA_020465985.1. Lineage (NCBI taxonomy): Eukaryota > Viridiplantae > Streptophyta > Magnoliopsida > Asterales > Asteraceae > Centrapalus > Centrapalus pauciflorus. Next base: position 53,080 of record JAANYP010000657.1, on the reverse strand, counting down.
GCATATAACCATGGACTTCGTCACTAAACTACCAAAAACCAAGCGACAGCACGACTCCATATGGGTAGTCATGGATAGATTAACAAAGTCAGCTCACTTCATACCGATGAAAGAGACGTATACTCTTGATAGATTGGCACAGATGTATATCACTGAAATTATCTCTCGTCACGATGTGCCAAAGTCTATCATCTCTGATCGTGATAGTTGCTTCACTTCAAGATTCTGGAAAGCGCTGCAAGACGGGATGGGTACTCGGATTTCCATTAGTACTGCTTATCATCCTAATACAGATGGTCAAAGTGAACGCACTATCCTAACTCTTGAAGATATGCTCCGTGCCTGTGTTCTTGATCTGGGTGGTAATTGGGATGACCACTTTCCTTTGGTCGAATTCTCATACAACAACAGTTATCGTTCTACGATCAAGATGGCTCCTTTTGAAGCTTTATACGGACGAAAGTGCAGAACTCCCACCTGTTGGCGTGAAACACGTGAATCTCCTTTAGCGGGTCCTGCCCTTCTACAATTGACTCATGAGAAGATTCAACTTGTCAGAAGGAATATACTTGAAGCTCAAAGCAGGCAGAAGTCATATTATGACAATCGGCATAGATCGATTAGTTTTGCAGTTAACGATTGGGTGATGTTGAAAGTATCTCCAATGAAAAATGTGGTAAGATTCATAAACCGAAACAAGCTAGCTCCAAGATTTATTGGCCCGTTCAAGATTGTTGAAAAGATAGGAAATCAATCCTACCGTCTTGAATTGCTAACTGACTTAGCGGGAATACATCCTGTATTCCATGTTAGTCATTTGAGAAAGAGCCTAGCAGATGAAAGAGAAGTTCAAATACCACATGTTAATGTGCAAATCGATGAAAAGCTTCGAGTGGTTGAAGAGCCGGAATGTATTCTGGACTCGAAGACCAAAAAGCTTCGAAATAAAGAAATACAAATGGTGCTCGTCCAGTGGAAACACCACAAAGGTTCGCATCAGTTTTGGGAATCTGAAGATGTCATGAAAGCTACATATCCAAGTCTGTTCGAACATAGCTAACTTCGCGGACGAAGTTTGTGCGTGGTGGAGCCCATTCTGTAACAACCTAACTGTTGGTCCAGCCATAATTTTAGTATTTTTAGCAAATAATGTAATTTTATTACATTATTTATCTTGTAGTTTAATTAAGTACGAAATTATTTAATTAAATTATATTTATGTTATAAATTAGCAAAGATGATTAAATTAAAAGAGATGTAAAATACAAAAGTGAAAGTGGGTTAATTTCACATAATGTTAAAATGAAGTGTATAAACTCAATCAAGGACATTTAATCACACATTTAAGAAATTGAAATTTCTCTCTCTACTCTCTCTCTACCTTACGGCTCCCTCAAGAAACACCAAGAAACCTCATAAATTGTTCCATTAGTTGAAGAATAAATCCAAGGAGTTACAAGAAGTTACAAACATCATCAATCAATTAGAATCTACAAGAATACAAGATAATTTCTTGATTAAATTCGAAATACTATGAGTTTGGTTTGATTTTTGTGAAAAACCGAAACCAAGAATTAAAATATGAAATTGTTGTATTGCATGTTTAAGATTTTAGTAGATTATGATGAAATTAAGTATTTAGAAGTTACAGAAACAAAAATCATCGATTAATTTGTCCAAATATGTTCAAAATCTGTTTTTTTATAAAATATTGTGTTCTTGAGTTTTCTACCTATTTTGGATGATTTTGATCTAATAAAGGTGTTCGAGATAGGGAAAATTATATAAAAACACTCTAATAATGATAATATAACTTAATTTAAAGTTGCATGATAATTATAAATGGGTTTAGTGAATTTTGATAAAAATCCGTATGAATATAAGATGAACACCAAGAACAAAAATCTGGAAATTTGCAAGTTAAGGATCCGAATTCAGTTAGGACCAAATTCAGATGAATTAACCAGTTCGGATCCATTTCGGATCCCAATTCGGACGGCTTGGTTTGAATACCCAAATTCGGATAAACTAATTTCGGATGGTCTAATTCGGTTGAAGCACAATTCGGATGCCCAATTTGGTCGGTCCTAATTCAGGTTAGTCATTCTGTCCGAATCCGGTTGCCTGATCCGGATTAGTCCGAATCCGGATGGTCCAAACCAGGGGTCCGAATTCGGGTGTTTGATTATCACAAATAAATGACAATTTAAAATTATAGTACCCACGAATTTTTGATGAAAGATAGATTAAAGCAATATGAGATATATTAATATTTAAATCTCATTAAGATTTCAAAGAGTCAAAGAGAATGCAAAATGATTGTTGCGTTATCAGTTATCAGAATCAGATAAAATAAAGATTTTAAGCTAAAAAGCTAATGATATGATATGATATGATTCTGGACAGGTTCAGTTAAATTCTGAACAAAGATCTAAAGATTTAAAGATATTGAAAGCGGGTCACAGAATTGAAAAGAATTGACAGAGATCATATTTATAAAGATTTAAAGATAAATCCTGAGATAACTCAGGTGGTGGATTTTATATCTGCTTGATAAATACCACAAGAACCTGTAAGTTATAGATATTCAGCTTTACATGCGAGATTTCTGGTTGAGACACATTGTTGATGACAGATTAATTTGACATTCATATATGATCAGCTGGAATGTGACCAGTGCTCACCATGGGTCGGTGATTCCTTGTGGATCATGATAGCTATTTGACTTATCATTTTGCATAACGTTGTATTTACACTTTAGTTCAGATATTGTTATCATTTGAGATTGCTATCTTGACCTAGATTATTTATGCTTTCAATATTGATCGCATGTTTGATATATCGATTCAGCTTAGAATGATTAGCCTCGACGGTCTATTATTCTAGACCATGCTATTTCACTAGTTCTATTGAACTTGGTAACGATACTCCGATGTTCCGCCATGTTGATTTACTGGTAGCTAGCCCAGTATGTGGCTGATCCCCACAATTTAAGCGTGAGCGTGGCTTGAACATCATCCAATTCTATGACTACTATGTCTCAATCATGAGTGACTGTAGCGGCAGTCAAGATATATCACGCTAGACCCATGATCCGCTTGATAATGCATGTAATCTGAAAATCTATATTCTCACCAACCTTTGCTTACAGATGTTGCCTACAATTTTTGCAGGAAAAGATAAAGGAAAGTCAACCGCTAGACCTAGTTTTTAGATCTTAAAAGATCAAGACAGAAGTTTTCATATACCTCTACTCAGCAAACACTTTTTGGTACTGATTGGAAGATGATAATGTGGTGATCTGGGTAGATTTATCTTGATTGTATGATGACATGAATTAGATTAGACTTGTGCCCTTTATAAGTTTAATTTGAAAACTGTAATTCTGAACTAAAACTGTATTAAACTTATCCTAATATTTTGTACCTGTAATTTGAAATTCCGTAACTTAATTACTCTATCTTAGTTATGATTGATATCATGTTGCTTGATGCGGGACCTAGACTCTGAGGACTGCCCCGTAAGGGGTGGTCTTCACACAGTTCAGGACTCGAGTCTCAACAGTTGACTTCTATGAAGTCAATGGAACTGAAATAGGACATGAATGATCTAAATAATTTGTTTGAAAATTTTATGAAGATTACTTTGATAAGACCAAATCTGATGTTCATATTTTGGTTCCTGGCAGGGTTACTGAAGATCCTGTAGTAGTCTCTGATTATTCACAACCACCAATTTCTAGAGATACTAGAGAGATTCCGTCAACCGATGTACACATTCCATCTGAGAGTGTACAACAATCTCAAGTTCAAGAATTACAAGAAACTCCCTTGAATGCTCAAAACTCTGTATCCCCTAATTCAGTTGATATTCCATCAACATAAGAACCTATCCCCCCGTCAACCCTACCGGGACTTGAATCCTAACCAAGACCAACTCCTACCTTATCCTCATTCTTTCAAATGGACAAGGGATCACCCACCTGAAAATATCATTGGTGTTCCTTCTGCATCTGTCCAAACCCGGAGATACCATTAATGAATGTCTATTCATAAATTTTTTGAGCAAGATAGAACCTAAAAAGGTGAAAGAAGCTCCTCAGGATGCCGATTGGATAATAGCAATGCAAGAGGAGCTCAATCAGTTGGAGAGGTTGAAAGTATGGCGGTTGGTGGAAAGACCGAAAGACAAATCTATTATTGGCACGAAGTGGATTTTCAAGAATAAGAAGGATGAACATGGTGTCATCATTCGCAACAAAGCTAGACTCCTGGCCAAAGGATATAGTCAACATGAGGGAATAGATTACTATGAAACATTTTCGCCCGTTACCCGAATAGAGGCTATTAGAATGTTTTTAGCATTTGCCGCGCATAAGAATTTTACTGTATATCAAATGGATGTAAAAGCTACGTTTTTGAATGGGGAGTTAAAGGATGAAGTATATACATATCAGATCAAAGGATTTACAGATCCTTCGAAGACTAATCATGTATATACTTTAGACAAGTCACTGTATGTCCTTAAACAAGCACCACGAGCTTGGTATGATACCTTATAATTTTATCTATTAAAATGTGGCTTTTACAAAGGTGCAGTGGACACTACCCTATTCATTAAATGTCAGGTTCCGAATATCATAGTAATATAGATATATGTAGATGATTTAATAATTGGGTCTATTAATACTGAGTTTTGTAAAAAGTTCACGTTTTTAATGTCCCAGATTTTTGAAATGAGCATGATGGGTGAAATAAAATTATTATTGGGGATACAAGTTAAACAACTGAGGGATGGAATTTACATCAACCAGTCAAAATATATTCAAGACATCTTGAAGAAATTTAACATGGTCAATAGTACCCCCAATGAAAACACCCATGGTTCCTGATTCTAAATCAAAACTTGATGAGGACATTTCAGGGAAACCTGTTGATGTAATTCATTATCGAGGAATTATTGGGTCATTAATGTACTTAACTGCAACTAGACCTGATATTATGTTTGCTACTTCTGTGTGTGCTAGATATTAGGCAAATAAAAAAGAATCACATTTGGCTGCTGCCAAAAGAACTTTAAGATATATGAAGGGCACTGCAAACTTAGTTTTTTGGTATCCTAGGGAATCAACATTTACATTGACTGCGCTTTCTGATGCTGATCATGCAGGATATAAAATGGACAGAAAGAGCACATCAGGAGCAGTTCAATTCCTTGGTGACAAACCCGTCTGCTAGTCATCCAAGAAACAACACTGTGTGTCACTTTCAACAGAAAAAGCTGAATATGTTGTTGTATCATCATGCTGTTCACAAGTGCTGTGGATGAAGAGTTAATTGCGTGACTACGGGTTTACACCTCAGAAGATCCTAATCTATTGTGATTCGCATAGCGCAATTGCTATAGCTTCCAATTCAATGCAACACTCCAAAACAAAACACATCAACATTCGGTACCATTTTATAAAAGATCATGTAGAAAATGGTAATGTAGAATTATATTTTCTACCAACTGAATATCAACTAGCTGATTTGTTTACCAAAGAGTTAGATGAAAAATGCTTAAACTTTTTGGTATACAAATTGGGTATGTTGAATCGGTAGATTTAAACATTCAGTTGTTACAAAATACAATTCTAAGTTTACAATTTTTTATTTGATTTAATTTTTATGTCAATCTCTTGTGATTTCAATGTTTTATTTTATCTTAGATTTAACTGAATCGGATTGTCATGTGCAGGGGGGAGCAAACAGAAAATTTTATCAAATATTTTATATCTGATAATTTTTTCTCTGCTTGATTGCAGGGGGAGCTTGATTAAAATATGATATTCATCTGAGGGGGAGCATCAATGCAAATTTCAAGGGGGAGAGCAGAAATTCAAAGTTTTATTTTTCTTGATATGGTTATTTTTTTTAGTTCATTTCATTTTATAATTTTTTGGTTTTTGTTATGTGTTGCTATATTTTTTGTTGTGTGCTATAAATTTTTTTTGCTTTGTTCCAAATTTTTTTCATCTTGTAATATTTTTTTTAGTTTTCTTTTGTTTGATTTTATTTTTTATGTGTGAGTATTTTAGTGTAAATGGGCTTAATTAAAAAAAAGAGAAATGGGCTTAATTTTTAAAATGGGTCGGGTATTGTTTGAAATTAGGTATAAAATTGAAATCAAATTTCAGTTTGAACTTTTCAAATTCTGACTACTGTACACTGACTCATCTTTCTCTCTGTCTTCAATCGCACAAACCAACAAACAAGTTTTTGTTTGATTCAAGTTTGTTGTATAGATTTGTAAGTGTTTCTTTGTTTTTGTTTACTGTTTTCTTTAAATTTTTTTGAGTAATCTGTTTATATGTGTGTGCTACAGTGTGTTTGTATGTGTGTTCTTGTGAGTCGGTTTGTGGATGTAAATATGTAATCCCGAAATATTATCAGCACCTTTATAATTTTTATCAAATCCCAAGAAGAACAAAGCTCAATAATTGAGAAATGATGAAGAAAAGGCAATAAGAATGTTGAGAGTGAAAATGCAAGTGGCGGCTCCTTTTTCATTCAATATGTCAACCGTATTTCAATTACAAAACCCTAGGAGCCTATTTCTAGGCTCCTTTAATTAACTATGGAGCTTTGTCACATTTAGTCCCTTGACTTTTACAATGAAATAAATTACAAGGAAATAAAATACAAGGAACCTACTAAGTAAAAAATTATTACAAAACAACTCCCTATGATCGAATTAAAATGTCTAACAATCTCCCCCTTTTCGATCATTTAGGAGGTCCTAGAACTCTGGCATGGCCTGTTGATTCTCGGAGTCCGAGGATGACGTCGAAGCGTCTGGTCACTTGTCTCATATGTAGCCGTTCGTTCAGGAGGTCAATGCCGCTGAGGGTATCCTGTATCTCCTTTGGTGAGCATCTTTGTTCACGATCTGGTTGAGCATAAAAATCTTGTAGATTCTGTGTTAGTGTAGCTCGAACCAATCAGAGTGTACCATCGGAGTAAGATGGAAGATCCTCAAAGTGCATGAACCTTTTGAAGCCCTTCTGATTGACAAAAATGACACCCAGGCCTCCTCTAAAGATAACTCTGTAGGTCGGATGATGGGCTAGGAGGAAGCTGTCTTGTTCTGGTGCTCGTAGGCCCACTTTAACCAATGCGCTTTCGATCGCCATCTGGAAGTCTCTGAGGCACATAATGATCGAGCGTCGGTTCATGCTTCGAACTAGGGCACCTACAGCAGTCATGTGGGTCATACGTTTCCTGATGCGATTTTTCAGGCAGTTGTGCAAAAACTCAACGTCGTCGGCCATTATGAAGTCTAGGTCATTCTCAAAGATGTCATCAGCCATGCCATCTTCTCTTTCTACTTGAAAGGAAGGATAGTAGACTTTGGGTCTTTTGCACATGGTTATGGTTCGTAGTTTCTTTATCTTCGATTTCGAGACTTTTGACCTTCTTTCCTGGAGCATTAGTTGATAGTATTCGGCCTGTTCAGCTTTGGTAACATTTGTAAGTTCCATAAGTAGGCGTCTGCTGAAGGAACCAGGCTTCTTTCTGAATACCATTTTGAATCTTTCTTCTAAGTACGGGTTCTGAAACTGCTCCGGGGGAAACTTCTGTAAGAATTCTTTAAGGCCCTGAACGGGGGGTTCGTCGATTTCATCCTTTTTAGCTTCAAGAAGCTTTATGATTGTCCCCCGCCGTTCTTGTCTAATTTTGTCCTTTTCTTCTTGAGGCAGTTTTTGAACTTCACCTTTTGAATACTGACCGACCCAGAATATGTCATCTTTCCTAAATATACCAGGGCCTTCTGGGGTTACATCGAAGCAATCGACTCTTTTGGTTTGGGAAGGACCTGGATGTTCGGTTTGTTGGACTGGAAGAGGGCTTGGGGATCTTGGAGGGCTTAGGACAATGTGGGATTCTTTGAGTGACTGGGGAGCTTGAATAGATGATTGGATTTCTTCTTGAGGGGCTGGAGGTGGTGAGTTTTTGAAGTCAAAGGAAGAGGATGAAGATTTTTTCGTTGGAGATTCGGGTTCAGGCTTAGGAATTATTAAGGGTTCATTGTCGTCAATATCGGAATCTGAATCAGATACCAATATGATTTCAACTTTCTCATGAGCTTCCTCGAATTCTACCATAGCTGTCATCGGATCCAGTTGAGCTGGAACCTCAACCATGGGTTCGTCTTCTATTAATAAATATTCCTGAGCCTCCTGCCTTTGTTCCCCTGACCCCTGAAACTCTGTTCCTTCGGTGGTCTCTGCTCCCCCTATTAACATCACGGGTTCCTCATGCTGAACCTTCTGCCTTTTCTCCCCCTCATGACGATCATGGTCGTCCCGATCGTCATGCTTTCTTTTTGGGCCTCTGCTTGAGGGCGGCACTGGAGTTCGATTACTGCCGACTCAAGGCGGTCCATTCTCGAATTAATCTGCTCTTGGACTTGAAGTATTAATCGTGTAAGCACATCGATCTTGTCCGAGAGCTCTGCCAGTTGGTTTTGGACTGAATAGGATCCTGGTGGAGGGCCAGCTTCGTAATCGACACCCTTACCCTTTATGAGTGAAAGTAGGGCGGTGTGACGTTCCTCGGCAGCTTCCCTTTGGGTGTCCAGGTCAGCCCTGGTAATCACGCCGGCAGCACGTAGAGCTGCCGTTAACATCTCCAAATTGATTGGGAGATGGCCGGAAGTGGATGGCGTTGATTGACCTCTTTCAACACCGCCACTCTCCGAATGAGAGGGCGAAGGTGTATGTGCTATGACCCCGTGGAATGAAGTGGTCTCCCTTTGAGGGGAAACCAAGTGGGTGGTGGTGGTTATTTCGATCGTTGGACTGACGGCCTTATGATGAGGAGTCCGGCTGATTGGGCTTGGTTCACCCTCGGATTGCATTTCTGAATCCGCCCTCTCTGCTGCCTCACCACCTGCTTCCTCCCTCACTAACACAGGCTCCCTCTCACCTATACCCAGAGATTGTTGAACTTCCACCTGAACTCCCTCATCCTCACTCATGCTTGCCTCACCTTCGGATTGGCTAGTCTCAAACGGTTCTGACTGAGACTCACCCGAATAACACTCTTGAATATATGCCCTAACCCGATCCAACCCCCTTGACCTCATTAGAAGAGATAGAGGAATTTTCAATATCGGCACTGTGGGGGCCCCCTATGGCAGTGTTAGCTTTTGAATTGCCACTGTGGGGTAGACGTCTGCCTCAGGACGTTCGTGGATATCGTCATCATGGTCCATGGCATACTGGATGATGAGCTGCAGATGCCGCTGTAGAGGTATGTATTTTCTTCCTTTCTTGGTTCCTCTCTCCATGTGGACTCGTCTTAGTTCCTCGAAGAGGAAAGCAGCATAATCCACATGTCGGTCAAAGGCAAAGCCGATGAACATGGCTAGTACCTTAGCCGAGGCGGAGTCGTGGCCGGAATGCTTCGCGGTGAAGCATTTGTTGATTACATCAAAAAGGATCCGCCAGTGGGATTGAAGATTTTTGGTGTGGAAATATGAGGGTTTGGAAAGAGGGCCATCATAACCCAGTGTTTGGATTTCAGCTAGGGTTTCGGTGATGGATGGGTCGGGATCAAAATGTTCGCGGGTTAGTAGGTAGAATTCGGCGGGTAGGTGAAGGATATGGCGTATGGCGGATTTGGTGAGTTTGACTGGAACACAGTCGATGGTGGATCTAAAGTGGGGTTCGGGGTCAGGAAAGTATTGCAACCTGTTCCAGAATTGTTGAAGGTAAATCTGGGGAACAACAATTGCGGTGGATAATGCGTAATAGATGGGGTGGCGATTGAGGATGTCGAATGCGAGGGTTTGGGGTTCTTTGGTTAGGATGGAGACGTCGAGTTGCCAGTTGTGCGGAATAAACTCGACAAACTCGGCGTTGGGGAGGATGGATTGTTCTAGGAGTTGGGCGTTATTATTTGGGATGGGGGGATGGGGTATGGTAAGAATAACTGCTGGTTCCATCATCCTGCAAGGTGCATCAGAGTTAGAATAAGAAGACTTTAACTGATAAGACATTGATGTGAAGTCTAGATTAGTGTGAAATAGAAACTGTCTGATCTGTTTAGCATCGGGTCTTTGTTAGTAGAATAAAATTCTACTAATAAAGTCCAAAGTCAATCGTTAAGAGACCGATGTTAGATCAGACCTTTTCACTCAAACACTAGTCCTAACTCTAATCAATGGTACACTGTGAGGAAAATATTTTTGTATTTTTGAATTTTATAGAAAAAAAATGCAAAAATGGAAAATTTTGAAAAATGCTAAGTGTTGGATTTCGGATGGTCCGAATTCGGATGAACAATGTCATCGAATTCGGATCACCCCGAAATTCGGATGATGCATGAAAGTGGATGTTGAGGTCCAAATTCGGATGATGTGACCTGATGGGCCGAATTCGGATGTGGTCCGAAATGTATGTAAGTGGTGATGTGGATGTTAGGTGGTCCGAATTCGGATGGTGCATGGGCAATGTCCGAATTCGGATGTGGTGCGGAAGGAAATGTTATCTATGCAGTAAGGACAAGGAACCCAACTCGGATGAGAACCGAATTCGGATCCAATCCGAGTTCGGATGCACAGTGATGATGCAATTAGACTTAAGATAATTTTAAAAATTCCTTGAAGCACCGAATTCGGATCAACAGTGACCGAATTCGGATCTACCGTGACCGAATTCGGATTTAGGAAGTTTGAAAAATTGAAAAATTTAAACTAAGTGGGACGTCCGAATTCGGATGATGGTCCGAACTCGTACATCCGAAATGCAAGTATGCAGTTAATGTGTTCATGCAAAATAAACGTGAACAGTTAAAAGTTAATGAAAATGCATGAAATTACAGATCCTAGTTTAAAAATGCATGATGAACATTTTATGTAACTACAACTACGTAAAAAGAACACATTAAATGACCTAAAACTATCAAAAACCGAGAAGGAACAATGAGGAAAAAAAATGATAATCAAACACATAAAATAGGAAGATATAAACTAAAATAATGTTAAAAGGAGGTTACCTGTTGATGCCGAAGGTGAATAAAGCAAGAAAAATGAGAAAAATCGGTGTTCCAAAAGCTTGGAGTGGTGGTTATGGTGGTTCGGCTGTGAGTATGAACGAGAGAGAGAGAGAAGGGAGAATTCTTGAAGATGAAGTAATGAAGCTGTTGACCGGTTGACTACCTGTTTAAAGTCGCGCGGGTCGGATCCGGGTCAGAAAGGATCCGCGCCCAATTAGGGATATGGGCCGCCGGTTTTGGATCACTTAACACATACACTCACACACACATTTGGCTTTTAAGAAAATAAACACAAAAACAAGATTTTTTTAATAAGAATTTGGCCCAATTTTATTAAATCTTTTTGAGTATTTTGTTTGAATCAAACAAAGAAACAAAGACAACAAAAATGTTTTTGGTATTTTCTTGTAGAGTTTGAACATAAGTAAATATTTGAAACAAAACAAAAATAAAATATTTTTGGATTTTTGAAAGATTTGATCAACTTAAAATATTTTTGGAATTTTTCTGAACGATTAAGATAAACTTAAAAATTACACTAAAATATAACCAACCTAAAATTTAAAAATTTAAATACTAAATTTAAAAAAATAAAGATTTATAAAAATTAATACCCTAACTATACTCCCCCTCAAATAAATACCGGTTATTTTCCCTTTGTTTTTCGGATAAAGGTCGTCAACCCTTTTTAGCCTTAAAAATACAGACAAACCTGGATATTGTTTGCGTCCCACTCCGTGATGAACAATTCACATAACATGTTTGTCAGGATCATTAATTATTAAAAATGTACACAGATAAGGAAATATTGAGTTTCAATTTTGTGACACAATCCTTAAATTTAAATAACAAATATTTTCAAAAATAAAGGAATTTCAAGCACGATAGAATGAAATAGAGTTATTTAGGACAATATCTGATATTTAATTGGAAGGCGGATTGAACATGCCGATATGGGATACTAAAAACTGAATACGAGGTTCGTCTAAAGCTTTAGTAAATATATCCGCAAGCTGATATTCCGTGCCAACAAAATACAACTCAATGGTTCCCTTTTCTACGTGATCTTTAATAAAATGATACCTGATATCTATGTGTTTCGTTCGAGAGTGCTGCACGGGATTGCAAGAGATGGCAATTGCTCTTCGAGAATCACAGTAAATTGGGATATTGGTGAGTGAGAATCCATAATCGCGCAATTGTGTTCTCATCCGGAGCACTTGAGAGCAACAGCTTGCAGCTTCTACATACTCAGCCTCAGCTGTGGACGTGAAAACACAATTTTGCTTTTTGGAAGACCAACTTACCGGTCTATCTCCCAAGATCTGTATTCCTCCCGACGTGCTTTTTCTGTCAACTCTACAACCTGCAAAATCAGCATCTGAAAAAGCGGTAAGATCGAAATCGGTTCCCTTTGGATACCATAGACCAAGTTCGGGTGTACCCTTAAGATAACGAAAAATGCGTTTTACCGCAGTTAGGTGTGATTCTTTTGGGTCGGCCTGAAATCTAGCACAAAGACATGTTGAAAACATTATATCTGGTCTACTAGCAGTCAAGTACAGTAAGGATCCTATCATTCCTCTGTAAGTGGTATTATCGACACTTTTCCCAGAAGGATCGGTGTCTAACTTACAGTTGGAGGCCATGGGAGTTGCGATACTCGTGCAAGAGTCTAACTTATACTTCTTGAGAATATCAAGAGTATATTTCGACTGGTTCACAAAAATCCCATCCTCAAGTTGTTTGACTTGTAATCCGAGGAAAAAGTTCATTTCCCCCATCATACTCATCTCGAACCTGGACTCCATTAGGGCTGAAAAATCCTTACAAAAATTACTGTCAGTAGATCCAAATATAATGTCGTCGACATATATTTGTACTAGCATCATATGAGGGCCTGCCCTTTTAGTGAACAGAGTTGTGTCCACCACACCTTTACAGAAACCAGCAGAAATAAGGAAATTGGAAAGACTATCATACCATGCTCGAGGTGCTTGTTTTAAACCATAGAGGGCTTTATCTAGCACATAAACATGGTCAGGTTTATGTGCGTCAACAAAGCCTTGTTGTTGTTCAACATACACCTCCTAGTTAAGTTCACCGTTTAGAAAGGCAGTCTTGATATCCATTTGGTACACTTTGAAATCTTTGTGTGCCTCGTACGCCAAGAAGATTCTGATTGCTTCGATCCGTGCAACTGGAGCGAAGGTCTCGTCATAATCTATCCCTTCTTGTTGTCGGTAGCCTTTGGCAACAAGTCTTGCTTTATTCCTTATCACAATGCCATTCTCATCTCGTTTGTTCTTAAAGATCCACTTTGTTCCGATCACTGTACGGTCTTTTGGTTTGGGAACTAACCGCCATACTCTTAGCTGTTCAAACTGGTTGAGTTCCTCTTGCATTGCAACTATCCAATCTGGATCTGTCAGGGCTTCATCCACACGAGCGGGCTCTATCATACTAAGTAATGATGCGAAGAGGCATTCATTAGCAGATGCCCTACGAGTTTGGACTCCTGTTGAAACATCACCAATGATTTGATCTGTTGGGTGACTTCGGGTCCATTTAATCTCGTGTGGAAGGGGTGCTCGGGATGGAACCTCTGTGGTTAATGTGGGGATGGAAGAAGATTCATGGTCAATGGTTTCAAATGATGGTACCACTGGTTCCGGTTCGATTCCCGAGTGTTCATCTTAAGGAAGAATTGTTGGTATTATATGTGAGGGTATTATAGGAGTAGATTCAACTGCGGATGTGTCGGTGGATGATGTAGATGGATGAGGGTATGTTGATGAAGATGGAGCAGAGAGACTTTGTGGCGCGGTTGAACTGGAAGGATTCCCTACATTATTGACAACATTAGAAACACTAGTTTTAGGACCGAAAAATTCAACATAAAAAGGATCAAACAAAATAACCAAATCAGAAGAAGAAAAAAAAATGGGGTTATTGGAAGAGTCTCCAGGCATTTGAGTAATGCGATACGCCTTCGAGTTGGATGAGTATCCAATGAAGATCGCTTCATCCGACTTTTCGTTAAACTTCCCGAGGTTGTCTTTGTCGTTCAGCACATAGCGCCTGCAACCAAATACACGTAAGTACTTGATAAATGGTACTTTATTCAAAAAGAGTTGGTAAGGAGTTTTGTTAAAGCGCTTATGGATAACGGAGCGATTTTGTGTATAGCATGCTGTTGATACAGCTTCGGCCCACAAGAACGGAGGTAGCTTAGAGTATGTCAGCATTGTACGAGCGGCTTCCACAAGCGTACGGTTACACCTTTCCACGACCCCATTTTGTTGAGGTGTTCGAGCAGCAGAGTATTGATGCTGAATACCTTTGGATCGAAGGAAGCCCTCAACTACCGAGTTCTTGAACTCCGTACCATTATCTGATCTGATTGATTGCACTGACAACTGCTGTTGGGTTTCGACACTCTTGATAAAATCTATGATTTCTTGAGCTGTCTCGTCCTTGGAACGCAAGAACCTGACCCAGGTATATTGTGAGATGATCGTTTCATCTTTCCTTTTTCACAAGCTCCAAACTGATGGTCCTTTTCATAGCGCAATTCAGGAAGACCTTTAACCAATTGTTTCGCAGCCAGCTTGTTGATATTATCAAAGTTCAAATGGGATAATCTTCGATACCACAGCCAAGAGTCTTTTGAAGAGGCTTTTGATAGTAGGCAAATGTTATCCTTCACTATTAGCTTAGCTACGTCAATGGTGTAGAGGTTAGAGTTTCGGGAACCTGTTAGGATTTCTTTTCCATCCATACTCTTTACACTGCAATTCTTAGCTCTAAAAGTTACCTCTAGTCCTTTGCCGCAGAGCTGTCCTATGCTAAAAAGATTAAGTGATAACCCCTCAACATAGTCAACGTCCTTGATGACCAGATTACTTAGAACTAAGTCCCTGTATCCTTTGACGTGAGCCTGATGGTTGTTCCCGAATTTTACAGTTCCGCAATACTGTTCAACAACGTTGGACAGCAATTCTCTTCTTCCCGTCATATGCTTGGAGCAACCCGAATCCATATACCAAATGGACTTAGCCTGTAAAGCAAATAAATTTATACAATGAAAATCTATATGCATTCAAACACATCCATTTTTAATTCACAATCAAACCGTGTTCTGAACCGAGATGTTCAAAAAACATGATGAGTTAAGACCGGGTCCTGGGCTGTGTGCACAGAAGCCAAACGTGTCGGTTTTAGCACAACCGACAAGCAAAAGAACGGGTCCTAGTCTATGGTAACTAGAAGCCATTTCATTGAAGAACGGGTCTTGATCAGAAGTAACCAAGAACCATCTGCACAAAGATCACACAACTTTGGGTACCCACCTCAATATGGGTCCCTTTTTGTTAGGAGTTCCAGATTTATATGGCACGTGAACAGTTTTAGGAACCCATTTAGCATTTGTGTGTGGTCTTGATGCATAACCCTTTGGAATCCATTGAAGATTGGATTTATTGGGCTTTGAACCTTAGGCGCTAAAATTGCCTTTGGTTTTTGTCTTTTTGAGACCTTTTTGACCGTTGCTTTGGTTTTGGGCCTTGGCAATGGAAGAGTCTCAAATTTATTTGAGGCCGATGATGCAACATTTTTTGTTTTCTTTTTCCGAATTCGTTTAATAGGATATGACACGAAAGCATTCATTTCAGGAACCTATCGTCTATAGCGAGTTGGACATAGATTGAATAAATCACTGAAAGACTACTTTAAAGGAACAACAGATTCGGTACATCATTACATGCATTGTCACACACATTGTTACATAAATTGTTTTTAGAGATTACAGACATCCTATCTCTAGTAACAATTTCATTTGGCATTAAAGCCTTCTTCACAAAAAAACTCGTAAAATCCAACATGGTGGTTTTTGGAACTCTTCTTATATGATCTGTAGGAACAAAACGATTAGAGTCAGTAAGCATGGAAGATTTAGACTTGACAGAATTTTCTTTTTGTTGGTGAGTGGGTTTCTTAAAAGACTTGGATTTGATCTGAGTCTTTTAGAAACCTAATTTTTAAAAGGTTTTGAACACTCACCTTTATGAATGACAGAAGAAGTTTCAGCTTTGGCCTTAACTTTATTTGATGACACATATGGAAATTTTTGTGGAATGAGAAACTGTTTGTTCTTTTGAAAAATCCTTCAATTTTTGTGAAACCATTTCAAAATTTTCTCTGTAGACAGTTACTTCCACAGATTGTTGAAAAGTTTGATTTACCAATTCTTCTTCGCTCTTAAGAAGAGCATCTTGAAGATCAAGAGCTTTCTTTTGAGACGACTTTAATTCCTTTTCTAAAACAGTGATTTGTTGTTGAAGAACTTTTGCAGGCATATAAAGTTGAGGAGTTGATTTTACGGTTTCTGTTTTCAATTCAGCTTCTGAATAAGTTGACAAGAAGTTTTCCTCTAAGGTGGGTACTCTAGAAGAATAACTCTCGTTAAGTTCTTC
This sequence comes from Centrapalus pauciflorus, assembly GCA_020465985.1. NCBI lineage: Eukaryota > Viridiplantae > Streptophyta > Magnoliopsida > Asterales > Asteraceae > Centrapalus > Centrapalus pauciflorus. The sequence continues at coordinate 36,564 of JAANYP010000657.1, read as the reverse complement.
ATATTGAAAAGAAATTTCTTTTTCTTTATGAGCAACACGTTTCTCATTTTCTTGGTTTAAAACTTCTTTTGATGACTGAAAAAAGAAAGATTTAAGACCGGCTCCCATATAATTCATGTCATAAAATAAAGGTAAAACATTTTGTGCTTTTTCCAAATATTTAGGATTTTTAAAACCAATTCTTTGTTTAGAATGGTAAAACCTAGATTCTTTGGGCTGATTTAAGTGGATAGTTTGTTCTATTTGACACCTTTTAAAAAATGCATCGTCAAGGGTCTTTATTCGTGAGTACAAACTTATCCTTTCTTCTTCAATCATTTTGTATTTTTCTAAACTGTCTATATTTTCCATATTTACCGCATCTAACTATTTTGTAAGTACAGAAATTTCTTCTTTTAAAGAGAGTTTTTCTTTTGATAGCGTGTCCATGCAAGAGTCAAGATATATATTCCTATCCTGAACATCTACTTTTTCTATTAACATCTGTTTTATAACATTTTGATTAGTTAACCACTTTGAATGATATAATTCAGATGATTCTTTTAGAGTTTGAGCTTGATGTTCTGGCTGTACACACTTTGCAGTTTCAGCATTTAATCTAGCTTGTAGATCAAGAATATGAGTGCGCAGTGTACATTCATTATCTACAAATAAATTATTTACATGTGCAGTAATGTAACAGGAATATACATCATTTGTCTCAGAAACGGATGTAGAGCATTCGGGATCCTTGGTTGTGGTCATCAGACATGCTGGTGGATTTTTCAATGTCTCCCCCTCAGCAGCATGATCTGAATTTTCAGCAGTGGAAATAGAACTGTTCTCCAACACAATACGATCAACAATGTAACAGTTCTTGCCCTTGTCATCCTCCTCGTCGGTGTCTTCAGCATCCCAGTACTCTTCCTGGGCGACGAGGGCTAACGCATCGGTTCTTTTCTTGGTGGCCTCCAGCTTTCTCTCGTAGTAGCCGACGTCTCTGTAAAAATTATTCTTGCACTCCCGAGCAAAGTGGCCCGGTTTACCACACTTGTAACAGAGACGCTTATCCGCAGCTTTCGGCTCGTCCGCTCTCGGCCGTTCATCTCTTCTCTCCGCCGGCCGCTTATCGGCGCGACGATGCTCTCTCCTGTCATCTCTCCTTCAGTCCCTTCTTTCAGGCTCTCTCCTCTCATCTCGGCGGTCATCTCGTCGATCGGCCCGCCTCTCGTAGTCTCGCCTGTCGTCCCTCCGATCATCGCGCCTATCGTCTCGCCTTTCATAACGGCGATCATCTCGATAGTCGCGTCTATCATCATACCTCCTCTCATCGTGATCATCCCTTCGGTAATTGTCCCTGCGATAATCATCGCGTCGTTCATCCCTTCTATCATCAGAGTACCTCCGTGGACCGGTGTCATAACGGAGTTGATTATTAGTCTTGTTGGAAAACCGTCGTTGTTGGAGACGGTTGGTCCACAAGGCTATCTGTTCCTGTATAGAAGCCTCTTCCTCATCAAATACCTCACGTGGAGGAGAAGCATACCTGCACTGCAATGACGATGAACCTGGAGCAAAGGAAGGTGTCGGAATATTCGTGTTGGTGATCTAGGCGAGTGAATCATTAGGTTTCAATCCGGTGTTGGCTGATATAGAGGCCAATTGATTCGCCATCAGCTTTTGTTGATCTACATCCCCTTGATACTTCTTTAGCTCCTTAAAGACGACGTTGATGGATACCTCAGGAATGTTAAGGACTCGTTTCGTGGCCCGACAAGCAAGCTGCCACTCGGGGGCAAGGGCTGCAAAGAACTGGATGTTGATGTCATCCCTGTCCTTCTTGATGTGCAGTTTGTTCAACTCATTTAGGACAGCACAAAACCTCGTAAACGTGGCTTGCAGAGATTCCCCGTCTTTTGCGCGGAATTCGGTAAACTTAGCCTTTGCCTCCTCAATCTTGGCACGATCATCGAGATCTGCCCCCAGCATCTGGACTTCCAATTCGTCCCACATTTTCTTGGCAGACATTTTGCTGTCTACGCCAACTAGAATATCAGTGGGAAGGGCCTGATAGATTAAGTATCCTGCCCTCTTATCGGCATGCTGTCTGTCTCTCTCGGCGTCATTGGCCGGTTCTCGTTCAACTTTTGAGGCTAAGACAGGGGGGTCAGCCTCAGGTCGGGCTGCTATCTCCCGCTAGTAGATGACGGGACCTTCGGAGATGGACTGAAGCATTAAATTTCCAAGCGGTTGCATTCCAACGAATTTTAGGAACTAGGATTTCGATTGTTCATACTCATGTGGATAGAGAATAGGTGGTCTGTTCTCAGATCCGAGTACGAGAGCTTCACGAGACATGATGATGGGTGCTGAGTAAAGAGTTAAGATCTTAAAGGTGGAAACTTGACACGGATGGGCTGGACTTTGGAAGAATAGCACTATGGATGGTGCTAAGTCGGATAAGATACTGATTTCGGATGGAGTGGTAATTCGGATGTACTGATTTCGGATGAACAGTGTTTCGGATGCTCATAATCGATTTCGGATGAAATGGGTTTCGGATGGAAAAGCCTAATTCAGATGAACAGTGAATTCGGATGGATGATGTATTTCGGATGAGGACCTACTTCGGATGGACAACCTAATTCGGATGATATTTCGGATGAGGACGAATACGGATGCTTAGAAGTCTGATGGACCGAATTCGGGTGAACCGGATTCGGATGCACAGGAGGACTTCGGATAAGTTACTTCGGATGAACAGATGTGGTTCGAATGAAGTGAGGGAACCGAATTCGGATGGTCTGTGTAATGATGTATTCCCGTAAATATTCAGCACCTCAATGATATTCTCATCAAACACATGAAGAAACAAGCTCAATAAATGTGTTATGATAAAGAAGAAGACAATATGAATATGAGAGAATTGATGGAACAGTGGCGGCTGTGAATTTCAAATTGTCAACTGTGTGTTTCATAAAAGCAACCCTAGGAGCCTTTTGTAGGCTCCTTTAATTATCTTTCATACAATGGCAACTTTGGCCCCTACACTATTACATATTCATAAATTACATAGAAATAAAATACAAGACAAATTACAATGATAATAAATATTACAAAACAACTCCTAAGATCGAAATAAATAAATCTAACAATCTCCCCCTTTTCGAGCACTTAGGAGGTCCTGGAACTCGGGCATGGTCGGTAGATTCTCGAAGACCAAGTATGACGTCGAAGCGTCTGGTTACTTGTCTCAGATGTAGCCGCTCGTTCAGGTAGTCTATGCCGCTGAGTGTATTCTGTATTTCCGTAGGTGAGCATCTCTGTTCAGGATCTGGTTGAGCATCATAGTCTTGTACTTTCTTTGTGAGAGCAGCTCGAACCAATCTGAGTGTACCATCGGAGTAGAAAGGAAGGTCCTCAAAGCGCATATACCTTTTGTAGCCCTTGTAGTTTTCAAAAACAATTCCCGGATCCCCAGAAAGTACAACTCTGTAGGCCGGGTGGTGGGCTAGGAGAAATACGTCCTTTAATGCGATTTTTCAATCTCTCTTGAAGGAATTCGACGTCGTCCACATTTATAAAGTCTAGGTCATTTTCGAAGAACTCATCAGCAGTGCCATCTTCTCTTTCTACTTGAAAGGCGGGATAATAAACTTTTGCTCTTTTGCACATGGTGATAGAGACGAGTTTCTTTATCTTCGATTTGGACACTTTAGACCTTCTCTCCCTGTGCATCAGTTGATAATATTCGGCTTGTTCAGCTTTGGTAACGTTTGTGAGTTCCATGAGAAGGCGTCTGCTGAAGCCTCCAGGTTTCTTTCTGAACACCATCTTAAATCTTTCTTCTAGGTATGGGTTCTGAAACTGCTCAGGGGGAAACTTTTGTAGGAACTCTTTGAGGCCCTGAACGGGGGGTTCTTCGATTTCAGATCTTTTAGCTTCAAGAAGCTTTATAATTGTCCCCCGCCGTTCTTATCGCATTTGGTCTTTTTCTTCCTGAGGCAATGTTTGAACCTTGCCTTTGGAATAGTGTTCTACCCAAAATAAATCTTCTTTTCTGTATATGCCAGGGCCCTCCGGAGTTTCGTCGAAGCAATCGACCCTTTTTGTTGGGGAGGGACCTGAACGTTGGGTTTGTTGGACTGGAGGTGGGCTTCGGGATCGTGGAGGGCTAATAGTGATGTGGGATTCTTTTAATGATAGGGGAGCTTGGATGGATGAGAGTATATCTTCCTGATGGGCTCGGGGTGGTGAATTCAGGAAATCGAAAGAAGAGGATGAGGATTTTTTCGTTGGAGAATCAGGCTCAGGCTTAGGGGTTAATAAAGGTTGGTTGTCCTCGGTATCGGAATCTGAGACAGAAACTATTATGATTTCAACCTTTTCGTGCGGCTTCTCAAATTCTACCATAGCTGTCATCGGATCCAGTGGAGCTGGACCCTCGACCATGGGCTCGTCTTCTATTAACATGTACTCCTGAGCCTCCTGAGACTTTTCCCCCGACCCCTGAAACTCGGACCCCTCGGCGGTCTCTGCTCCCCCTATACCCAGCATGGGCTCCTCAAATTGAACTTTTCTGCGTTTCTCCCCCTCATGACGATCAGGGTCGTCCTGGTCGTCATGTTTTCTTTTAGGGGCTTCGGCCTGAATGCGGCACTGAAGATCTATGACCGCAGACTCAAGGCGATGCATTCGCGAATTGAGCTGCTCTTGGACTTGAAGAATTAGACGATTGAGAGCATCGATCTTGTCCGAGAGCTCGGCTATTTGAAGATGGACTGAATGGGATCCTGGTGAGGGCCCAGCTTTGGAGGCGACACCCTTACCCTTGATAACAGAAAGAAGGGCGGTGTGACGGTCCTCTGCGGCCTCCCTTTGGGCGTCCAGGTCAGCCCGGGTAACCATTCCGGCAGCACGTAATGCTGCCGTTAACATCTCCAGATTGATGGGGAGATGGCCGGAAGTGGACGGCGTTGATTGAGCCACTCCCGGTCTTCCTTCCGTCATCTCTGGCTCCACTACGGGACACGCAGATCCGGAAGTTTGTGGAGCTGCCACGGAGGCAGCTCTTGGGGATGCCACAAAGGCATCGTGCACGGTGATGGGGATGGAATCGTGGGCGAAGGAAGTTCGGTCACGTGGGGAGGAGTGTGACCTCTTTCAACACCGCCACTCTCCGAATGAGAGGGCGATGGAGTGTGTGGAAGATCCCCGTGGAATGAAGTGGTTTCCCTTTGAGGGGAAACCAAGTGGATGGTGGGGGTTGTTTCGACCGCTGGACTAACGGTCTTTTGGAAGGGAGTCCGGCTAACTGGGCTTGGTTCACCCTCTGACTGAATATCCCTCGCTCTTACGACAGAGACGGTTCTTTCAGAATCTGCCATCTCTGCCGTCTCACCTACAGCTCCCTCCCTCACTATCTCAGCCTCCCGCTCACCGAAACCCAGAGACTGTTGAACATCCATCCTGTCTCCCTCATGCTCACTCTGTCGATGCTCACCTTCGGACTGGTTAGTCTCAGTCGATTCCGACTGAGACTCATCCGGATAATGCTCTCTTATATATTCCCTTACCCGCTCGGTGCCCCTTGACCTCGTTAGAGTAGAAAGAGGAATTTTCATCACCTGTACCGTCGGGGCCCCCTTTGGCAAAGTTAACTTTTGGATAGCCACTGTGGGGTAGACATCAGCCTCCGGACGCTAATGTACGTCTTCGTCCTGATCCATTGCGCATTGGATGATGAGTTGAAGGAATCTTTGATAGGGAACATACTTGCGACCTTTCTTGGTTCTTCTTTCGACGTGGACTCTTCTTAATTCTTCAAAAATGAAAGCAGCATAGTCCACGTGTCGGTCGAAGGCAAAGCCGGTGAACATGGCTAATACCTGGGCCGATGCCGAGTCATGACCGGAATGCTTGGCTGTGAGGCACTTGTTAAGCACGTCGAACAGAATCCGCCAGTGGGACTGAAGGTTTTTGGTGCGGAAGTCTGATGGTTTGGTAAGGGGGCCGTCATACCCTAGAGATTGTATGTCAGAGAGGGCCTCAGATACGGATGGGTTTGGGTGGAATGAGTCAACGTAGGGAAGATAGTCTTCGATGGGTAGACGAAGAATGTGGCGGATGGCTGCGGTGGTGATTTTGACTGGAACGCAGTCAATGGTGGGGGTAAAGTGAGGTTCGGGTCGGTTATGTATTGGAGCCTGTTCCAGAATTGTTGGAGGTAAATCTGGGGAACAGCTATGGCAGTCGATAGGGCGTAAAATATGGGATGGCGGGTGAGGATATCGAAGGCAAGGGTTTGGGATTCTTTTGGAAGGATGGAGACGTCGAGTTGCCAGTTATGTGGGATAAACTCGACAAACTCGGCGCTTGGCAGAATGGGTTCCTCGGGTAGCTGAGAATTATTATTCGGAATTGGAGGATGGGGTATGGTAAGAACGATTGCGGGATCCATTATCCTGCAAAGTGCAACAAAGTTAGAATCGTAAGACTTGATATGATAATGCATTGATGTGAAGTCTAGATGAGTGTGAAATAGAAATTGTCTGATCTGTTTAACATCGGGTCTTTATTAGCAGAATAAGATTCCACTAATAAAGTCCAAAGTCAATCGTTAAGAGACCGATGTTAGATAAGACCGTTTCACTAAAACACTGATCCTAACTCTAATCAATGGTGCACTTGGATGGAACTATTTTTGTGATTTTTAATTTATATGAAAATGCAGAAATGGAAATCATGAAAAATGAAAAATTTTAAAAAAAATCCTAAGAGTTGGATTTTGGATGGTCCGAATTCGGATGAACAGTGTCATCGAATTCGGATTCGTCTGAAATCGAATGATGCATGAATGAGGTGAGGTCGGGGACCGAATTCGGATTAGGTGAAACTGGGGACCGAATTCGGATGATGGGCCGAAGTGAGTAGTGAAATGAATGAAGGTGGTCCGAATTCAGATGTGATATGAACATGGTCCGAATTCTGATGGTGACTTGTGAAAATGCATGAAATGATATGGATATATCCTAATTTCGGATGGTACCTGGAATTCGGATGAAGACCGAATCCGGGTATCATCCGAATTCGGATACACAGTGGTGAACAGACTTAGACAATTTTTCAATTTTTGAAAATTTTGACCCTGATGTGATGGTCCGAAATCGGATCAACAGTGACCCAAATTCGGATCAACAGTGGTCCGAAATGAGTTTTGTACTTGGAAAAGTTTTGAATCTAGTCTAAGTCGGTCATCCGAATTCGGGTGGTGGTCCGAATTCGGACATCCGAAACTGCATGAGTGCAGTTAATGTTCATGCAAAAAATAAACGTGAACAGTTGGAATGTTAATGAAAATGCATGAAATTACAGATCCTAAACTAAAACAACCTAAGGAACATTTTATCTAACTACAACTAAGAAAATATAACACATTAAACTACCTAAAAAGAGTAAAAACCGAAATGAAAAACTAGAAATATTTTTAAAATCAAACAAATAATATACTAAGTTAAAGACTGAAATAAAGGTAAAAAAGTGTTACCTGGTGATGCAGATGATGGAAAATGCAAGAAAAATGAAAGATTTTGATGTTCCAAAAGCTTGAAGAGGTGACAATGGAGGTTAGGGGCGGTGGAGTCGACGGGAGAGAAGGAGAAGAAAGAGAGATTGAAATATCTTGGAGATGAAGAAATTTGACCAGTTGACCACCCCTATTTAAATCCGGGCGGGTCGTGGGTCGGGTCAAAGATCCGCGCCCCAAATGGAAATTGGGCTACCGGTTTTGGACTCATCAATCACACACACAATTAATTAAAAAATATGGGCCTTTCAAGAATTAAACAAAACAAAAAAAATTTTGTCCCAATTTTTATTGCATCTTTTTGAGGTTTTTCATGAGACTTCAAAAATAACAAATAAAAAATAACAAAATAAAAATTAAAATATTTTTTGGTATTTTCTTTAATTTTGAAATTAAAATAAAATGAAATGAAGTAAAGTAAAATCTTTTTGGTTTTTTTTTTTTTTTGATAAGTTAGAACAATTAAAATCTTTTTGTGATTTTCTGACCTATTAAATTAAAACTTAAAATTAAAAATTAAAATTAAGACTAACCTAAAATTCAAAAATTTAACTATAAAAGAAATAAAAAGAAACACAGAATTATAAAATTTAAAAATCCTAACTCTACTCCCCCTCAAATAAATACCGGTCCTTTTTTTTTTCTTTTCCTTTTCAGATTTTAAACGCGACAACCATTTTTAAGCCTTTCAAGTACAGACAAACCTGGATATTGTTTGCATCCCACTCCGTGATGAACAATTCACACAGTAATTTATCAGGATCATTAATTATTAAAAATATACGCAGATATGGAAATAATGAGTTTCAATCTTGTAACATAATCCTTAAATTTAAATAACAGATATTTTCGAAAATAAAGGAATTTCAATCATGATAGATTGAAATAGAATTATTTAAGACAATATCTGATATTTAATTGGAAGGTGGATTCAACATGCCGATATGAGATACTAAAAACCGAAAACGAGGTTCGTCTAAAGCTTTAGTAAATATATCCGCTAGTTGGTATTCCGTGCCAACAAAATACAACTCAATGGTTCCCTTTTCCACGTGATCTTTAATAAAATGATACCTGATATCTATGTGTTTTGTTCGAGAGTGCTGCACGGGATTGCAAGAGATGGCAATTGCACTTCGAGAATCACAGTAAATAGGGATATTGGTGAGTGAGAACCCATAATCGCATAATTGTGTTCTCATCCATAGCACTTGAGCGCAACAGCTTGCAGCTGCTACATACTCAGCCTCAGCTGTAGATGTGGAAACACAATTCTGCTTTTTGGAAGACCAACTCACCGGTCTATCGCCTAAAAACTGTATTCCTCCCGATGTGCTTTTTCTGTCCACTCTACAACCTGCAAAATCAGCATCTGAAAACGCGGTAAGATCAAAATCGGTTCCCTTTGGATACCATAGACCAAGTTCGGTGTACCCTTAAGATAACGAAAAATGCGTTTTACCGCAGTTAGGTGTGATTCTTTTGGGTCGGCCTGAAATCTAGCACAAAGACACGTTGAAAACACTATATCCGGCCTACTGGCAGTTAAGTATAGTAAGGATCCTATCATCCCTCTGTAAGTTGTATTATCGACACTTTTCCCAGAAGGATCGGAGTCTAACTTATAGTTGGAGGCCATGGGAGCTGCGATACTCGTGCAAGAGTCTAACTTATACTTCTTGAGAATGTCAAGAGTATATTTCGACTGGTTCACAAAAATCCCATCCTCAAGTTGTTTGACTTGTAATCCGAGGAAAACGTTCATTTCCCCCATCATACTCATCTCAAACCGGGACTCCATTAGGGCTGAAAAATCCTTACAAAAATTACTGTCAGTAGATCCAAATATAATATCGTCAACATAAATTTGTACTAGCATTATATGTGGGCCTTCCCTTTTAGTGAACAGAGTTGTGTCCACCACACCTTTATAGAATCCGGCAGAAATAAGGAAATTCGAAAGACTATCATACCATGCTCGAGGTGCTTGTTTTAAACCATAGAGGGCCTTATCTAGCACATAAACATGGTCAGGTTTATGTGCATCAACAAAGCCTTGTGGTTGTTCAACATACACTTCTTCGTTAAGTTCACCGTTTAGAAAGGCAGTCTTGACGTCGATTTGGTACACTTTGAAGTCTTTATGTGCCGCGTATGCCAAGAAGATTCTGATTGCTTCGATCCGTGCAACTGGAGCGAAGGTCTCATCATAATCTATCCCTTCTTGTTGTCGGTAGCCTTTGGCAACAAGTCTTGCTTTGTTCCATATCACAATGCCGTTCTCATCTCGTTTGTTCTTAAAGATCCACTTAGTTCCGATGACTGTGCGGTCTTTTGGCTTGGGAACTAACCGCCATACCCGTAGCTGTTCAAACTGGTTGAGTTCCTCTTGCATTGCAACTATCCAATCCGGATCTGTCAGGGCTTCATCCACACGAGCGGGCTCTATCATACTCAAGAATGATGCGTAGAGACATTCATTAGCAGATGCCCTACGAGTTTGGACTCCTGTTGATACGTCACCAATGATTTGCTCTGTTGGGTGACTGCGGGTCCATTTGATCTCGTGTGGAAGGGGTGCTCGGGATGGAACCTCTGTGGTTAATATGGGAATGGATGAGGATTCATGGTCAATGGTTTCAAATGATGGTACCACAGGTTCTGGTTCAATTTCCGAGTGTTCAGGTGAAGGAAGAATCGTTGGTATTATATGTGAGGGTATTACAGGAGTAGATTCAACTGCGGATGTGTAGGTGGATGATGTGGATGGATGAGGATATGTTGATGAAGATGGAGCGGAGAAACTTTGCGGCGCAGTTGAACTGGAAGGATTACCTACATTATTAACAACATTAGACACACTAGCGTTAGGACCGAAAAATTCAACATAAAAAGGATCAAATAAATTAACCAAACCAGAAGAAGAAAAAGAAATGGGGTTATTTGAAGAGTCTCCTGGAATTTGAGTAATGCGTGGTCCTGATTGATCAACTTCGGGTGCCAGTTCAGGCAACTCATCAAATGTGACGTGCACACTTTCATTGACTGTTCTGGTTCGGGTATTGAATGCGCGATACGCCTTCGAGTTGGATGAGTATCCAATGAAGATCGCTTCATCCGCCTTTTCGTTAAATTTCCCGAGGTTGTCTCTGTCATTCAGCACATAGCACCTGCAACCAAATACACGTAAGTACTTGATAAATGGTACTTTATTCAAAAAAAGTTGGTAAGGAGTTTTGTTAAAGCGCTTATGGATGATGGAGCGATTCTGTGTATAGCATGCTGTTGATACGGCTTCGGCCCACAAGAACGGAGGTAGCTTTGAATATGTGAGCATTGTACGAGCGGCTTCTACTAGCGTACGGTTACGCCTTTCCACGATCCCATTCTGTTGAGGTGTTCGAGCAGCAGAGTATTGATGCTGAATCCCTTTGGATCGAAGGAAGCCCTCCACTACCGAGTTCTTGAACTCCGTGCCGTTATCTGATCTGATTGATTGTACTGACAGCTGCTGTTGGGTCTCGACACTCTTGATAAAATCAATGATTTCTTGAGCTGTTTCGTCCTTGGAACGCAAGAACCTGACCCAGGTATATCGAGAATAATCATCAACGATAACCAACACATATCGTTTTCCATTTATGCTTTGAGTTCTCATCGGTCCGCATAAATCCATATGAAGTAACTCCAAAACTCTTTTTGTTGATGGTTCGGGCTTTGGTTTGTGAGATGATTGTTTCATTTTTCTTTTCTCACATGCTCCACACAGATGGTCCTTTTCATAGCGCAACTCAGGAAGTCCTTTGACCAATTGCTTCGCAGCCAGCTTGTTGGTATTATCAAAATTCAAATGGGATAATCTTCGATGCCACAACCAAGAGTCTTTTAAAGAGGCTTTTGATAGTAGGCAAATGTTATCCTTCACTACAAGCTTAGATACGTCATTGGTGTAAAGGTTAGATTTTCGGGAACCAGTTAAGATTTCTTTTCCATCCATGTTCTTAACACTGCAGTTCTTAGCCCTAAACGTTACTTCTAGTCCTTTGTTGCAGAGCTGTCCTATGCTAAAAAGATTATGAGATAACCCCTCAACATAGTCAACATCCTTGATGACCAGATTATTTAGAACTAAGTCCCCGTATCCTTTTATGTGAGCATGATGGTTGTTCCCGAATTTCACAATTCCGCAATACTGTTCAACAACGTTGGACAGCAATTCTCTTCTTCCTGTCATGTGCTTGGAGCAACCCGAATCCATATACCAAATGGACTTAGCCTGAACAACACATAAATTTATATAATGAAAAACTCTATGCATTCAAACACATCCATTTTTAATTCACAATCAAACCGTGTTCTGAACCGAGATGTTCAGAAAACATGATGAAATAAGACCGGGTCCTGGGCTGTGTGCACAGAAGCCAAACGTGTCGGTTTAAGCACAACCGACAAGCAAAAGAACGGGTCCTAGTCTATGGTAACTAGAAGCCATTTCTTTGAAGCACGGGTCTTGATCAGAAGTAACCAAGAACCATCTGCATTAAGATCACACAACCTTGGGTACCCACCTCAATATGGGTCCCTTTTTGTTAGGATTTCCAGTTTTATATGGCACGTGTACAGATTTAGAATCCCAACTAGCATTTGTGTGTGGTCCTGATGCACAACCCTTTGGAATCCATTAAAGATTGGATTTATTGGGTTTTGGAACCTTAGGCGTTGAAATTGCCTTCGGTTTTTGTCTTTTTGAGACCTTCTTGACCGTTGCTTTGGTTTTGGGCCTTGGCAACGGACACATCTCAACTTTGTTTTTGGCCGATGATGCATTATTTTTAGTTTTCTTTTTCCGAATGCGTTTAACAGGATAAGGCACAAAAGCATTCATTTCAGGAACCTGTCGTCTATATTTAGTTGGACATAGATTAAACAAATCCTTGAAAGATTACTTTAACGGAATAGTAGAATTCGGTACATCATTACAACCATTGTCACACACATTGTTACACAAATTGTCTTTAGAGATTACAGACATCCTATCTCTAGTAACAAATTCACTTGGCATTAAAGCCTTCTTCACAAAAAAACTTGTAAAATCCTGCATGGTGGTTTTTGGGACTTTCCTTATATGATCTTTAGGAACAAAACGATTAGAGTCAGTAAGCATGGAAGATTTAGACTTGACAGACTTTTCTTTTTGGTGGTGAGTGGGTTTCTTAAAAGACTTGGATTTTATCTGAGTCTTTTTAGGAACCTCATTTTTGAAAACTTTTGAGCACTCACCTTTGACAAAGATAGAAGAAGATTCAGCTGTAGCCTTACCTTTATCTGATGACATACATGGAATTTTTAGGGAATGAGAAAGTGTTTGTTGTTTTGAAAGATCTTTCAATTGTTGTGAAACTATTTCAAAATTTTCTCTGTAGACAGTGACTTCCACAGTTTGTTGAAAAGATTGATTTACCAATTCTTCTTCTCTCTTAAGAAGAGCATCTTGAAGATCAAGTGCTTTCTCTTGAGACGGCTTCAATTCCTTTTCTAAAACAATGATTTGTTGTTGAAGAACTTTTGCAGGAATATAAAGTTGAGGAGTTGATTTTACATTTTCAGTGTTCAACTCAGTTTCTGAATAAGTTGACGAGAGATCTTCCTCTAAAGTGGGTACTCTAGAAGAATAACTCTCGTTAAGTTCTTCATAATGAAAAGAAATTTCTTTATCTTTACGCGTAACACGTTTCTCATTTTCTTGGTTTAAAACTTCTTTTGATGACTCAAAAAAGAAAGATTTAATACCGGCTCCAATATAATTCATGTCATAAAATACAGGTAAAACATTTTGTGCCTTTTCCAAATATTTAGGATTTTAAAACTAATTCCTTGTTTAGAATGGTAAAACCTAGTTTCTTTGGGCTGATTTAAATGGATAGTTTGTTCTGTTTGACCCCTTTTCAAAAATGCATCGTCAAGGGTCTTTATTCTCGCGTACAAACTTATCCTTTCTTCTTCAATCATTTTGTATTTTTCTGAACTGTCTATATTTTCCATATTTACCACATCTAATTGTTTTGTAAGAACAGAAATTTCATCTTTTAAAGAGAGTTTTTCTTTTGAAAGCGTTTCCATGCAAGATTCAAGGTATATATTCCTATCCTGAGCATCTACTTTTTCTATCAACATCTGTTTTATAACATTATGATTAGTTAACCATTTTGAATGATATAATTCAGATGATTCTTTCAGAATATGAGCTTGATGTTCAGCCTGTACACACTTTGCAGTTTCAGCTTTTAATCTATCTTGTAGATCAAGTATTTGTGTGTGTAGTGTACATTCATTATCTACAAATAATTTATTTACATGTGCAGGAATGTAATAGGAATATACCTCACTGGACTCGGAACCGGATGTGGAGCATTCGGGATCGTCGGTTGTAGCCATCAGACATGCTGGTGGATGTTTCATTGTCTCCCCCTCAGCAGCAATGTCTAAATTATCAGCAGTGAAATTAGCACATGTCTCCAACCCCAGACGATCAACCATATAGCAATTCTTGCCCTTGTCACCCTCGTCTTCAGAATCTTCAGCATCCCAGTAGTCCTCCTGGGCGACGAGGGCTAACGCATCTGATTTCTTCTTGGCAGCCTCGAGCTTTCTTTCGTAGTAAGCAACGTCTCTCTCGAAGTTATTCTTGCATTCCCTAGCAAAGTGGCCCGGTTTGCCACATTTGTAGCAGAGACGTTCATCAGTGGCCTTCGGCTCATCTGCTTTTGGCTTTTCTTCTCTTCTTTCCGTCGGCCTCTTGTCGGCCCGGCGGTGCTCGCGGCTATCATCACGCCTCCGGTCCCTGCGGTCATCCCGACGATCATCCCTTCGATCGTCCCGCCTGTCATCTCGCCTTTCATAACGGCGATCATCGCGATAGTCGCGTCTGTCATCATACCGGCGATCATCCCTGTCATCCCTTCTGTAGTCATCTCTGCGATAGTCATCGCGGCGGTCATCCCTCCTATCATCTGAGTACCTCCGTGGACCGGTGTCATAACGGAGTTGGTTGTTGGTCTTGTTGGAGAACCGTCGCTGTTGGAGACGGTTGGTCCACAAGGCTATCTGTTCTTGGATCGAGGCTTCCTCCTCATCATAGACCTCACGCGGAGGGGAAGCATACCTGTACTGAGACGAGGAAGAACCAGGAGCAGAAGATGGTGTCGGAATCTGCGTATTGGTGATCAAGGCTAGCGAATCATTCCGTTTCAACCCTGTGTTGGCTGATAGCAGTAGAGAGGCCAACTGATTTGCCATCAGCTACTGTTGATCCACATCCCCTTGATATTTCTTAAGCTCCTTAAAGACGACATTTATTGATACCTCAGGAATGTTCAGAACTCTTTTCGTTGCCCTACATGCATGCTGCCACTCGGGGGCTAAGGCGGCAAAGAATTGGATGTTGATGTCATCCCGATCCTTCTTGATGTGCAGTTTATTCAATTAGTTAAGGACTGCACAGAACCTGGTGAATGTGGATTGCAGAGATTCCCCGTCTTTGGCGCGGAATTCTGAAAACTTTGCCTTCGCCTCCTCAATTTTGGCACGATCATCGAGATCTGCGCCCAGCATTTGGATTTCCAGCTCGTCCCACATTTCTTTTGCAGACATTTTACTGTCTACACCGACCAAAATATCAGTGGGGAGGGCTTGATAAATCAGATATTCTGCCCTCTTATCAGCTTGCTGGCGATCCCTCTCGGCGTCATTTGCCGGCTCTCTTTCAACTTTTGAGGCTTGGACAGGGGGATCAGCCTCGGGTCTGGCAGCTATCTCTCGATAGTAGATGACGGGTCCTTCGGATATTGATTGAAGCATCAGATTCCCGAGAGGTTGCATTCCAACGAATTTCAGGAACCGGGCTTTCCATTGTTCGTACTCATCGGGATAGAGAACTGGTGGTCTGTTCTCAGATCCGAGTACTAGAGCTTCGCGAGACATTCTGATTATGGGTGCTGATTAAGAATATGAAGATCTTAGAGGTGGAAACTGAACACGGATGGGTTGAACTGAAAACCAAAAATTCTGAGTTCGGATGATGAGTTCGGATGAATAGTAATTCGGATGATGGAACCGAATTCGGATGGTATGAATTCGGATGGGTTGATTCGGATGGTTAGATTTCGGATGGGTGCACAGTAATTCGGACGGATATGGTTCGGATGAAGGTCAAGTTCGGAGTATGTCCTAATTCGGATGAACAGTACTACTTGAGGGGACCAAATTCGGTAGACCTAGATTCGGATGGACCTATGGACCGAATTCGGATGAACAGTGAAAGGACCGAAATTGATGGGTCCGAAATTGGGACAGTGGAGGGACCGAATTCGGATGGTCCGAAATGGGGAGGTCCGAAATTGGAAAATTTTAAGAACAAGTCCCAAATAGTGAAAAATGGAAAGCCTGATCTGAACTTCGGATGGTCCGAAGTTCGGATGGGACCGAAGTGAGGTCCGAAATTCACTAAAGTATGGTCCGAATTAGGATGATGTGAGGTCCGAATTTGGTTCCTATGTGGTCCGAAATGCTACAGTGGGTAATCCGAAATACAGCAGGTTTTTTACGTTTTTCTAAGGCAGAATGAGCAGAATTCGATTTTTATCAGATTTAAAGCCTAAAAACAGTTCTAAATGATTTATGAACTATTTTAAACACTTTTGGTGATTTAAAACAACCTAAAAAACACTTAAAACTAGCATGAACACGTGAAAAACCCACTTAAAAAACCCATCGTTTTAAAGTTAATAATGGTCGATTCTTGATGATTTTAACAAAGATATGGAAGTAAATGAGTTTAAAATCAGTAGAGAATGATAATGTGATGTTTATAGGACCATTATAACACAAGAAACACGAAAAAACATGGAAAAAGAAGATCTAACCGGTTGAAAATGGAAGAACACGAAGAACATGAACAAAACCCAGCAGAATCCGAAAGAAATCAGTTTAAATCCACCCCTCTGAGCTCTGATACCAATTGTAATGATGTATTCCCGTAAATATTCAGCACCTCAATGATATTCTCATCAAACACATGAAGAAACAAGCTCAATAAATGTGTTATGATAAAGAAGAAGACAATATGAATATGAGAGAATTGATGGAACAGTGGCGGCTGTGAATTTCAAATTGTCAACCGTGTGTTTCATAAAAGCAACCCTAGGAGCCTTTTGTAGGCTCCTTTAATTATCTTTCATACAATGGCAACTTTGGCACCTACACTATTACTTAAACATAAATTACATAGAAATAAAATACAAGACAAATTACAATGATAATAAATATTACAAAACAACTCCTAAGATCGAAATAAATAAATCTAACAGTCCGAATTCGGGTGAACATTGGACAAGGCTTAGGAAAATGTCCAGGTAGGGACCGAGTTCGGATAGTCCGAGTTCAGATGGTCCGAAATGGATATGGTCCGAATTTAAATTTTAAAAATTTAAGCACAAGTCCACAATAGTAAAATGGGAATGCCTGATCTGAACTTCGGATGGGACCTAAGTGGGGTCCGAAATAGGCAGTGGGAGGTCCGAAATTCACCTAAAGTTGGTCCGAATTGGACCGAAGTGTGGTCCGAACTAGGATGGTATTTGGTCTGAATTTGGATCCTAAATGGTCCGAATTGCTACAGTAAGAGGTCCGAATTACAGCAGGTTTTAGCAGTTTTCTAAGGTAGAAGTCGATTTTTTTTTCAGTTTAAAGCCTAAAAAACATTTATAAATGATTGATAAACTATTTTAAACACTTTTGGTGATTTAAGATAACCCAAAACACTTAAAAACAGTAAAGAACAAGCTAAATACCCACTAAAAACCCATATTTTTGAAAGTTTTAAAAACTCCGATTCTTGATGATTTTTTATGGAAATATAGAAGTGAATGAACTCGAAATCAGTATATGATGATATTGTGAGGATTATAAGACTATAATAACACAACAAACGCAGAAAAACAGAGAAAAAAAAAGATCTAACCGATGGAGAAGATGAAGAACTCGAAGAACAATTAGAAAACCCAGTAGAATCCGAAAAATGCAAGTTGAAATCCACCTTTTGGGCTCTGATACCAATTGTAAATATGTAATCCCGAAATATTATCAGCACCTTTATAATCTTTTTCAAATCTCAAGAAGAACAAAGCTCAATAATTGAGAAATGATGAAGAAAAGACAATAAGAATTTTGAGAGTGAAAATGCAAGTGGCGGCTCCTTTTTCATTCAATATGTCAACCGTATTTCAATTACAAAACCCTAGGAGCCTATTTCTAGGCTCCTTTAATTGAGTATGGAGCTTTGTCATATTTAGTCCCTTGACTTTTACAATGAAATAAATTACATGGAAATAAAATACAAGGAACCTACTAAGTAAATAATTATTACAAAACAACTCCCTATGATCGAAATAAAATGTCTAACAGTGGAAATCCAGAAGTATACGTTTGGGTGTTTAAAACTGAAATTAACTGTATGTGTGCGTATAGTTAATATAAGTTTGAATAATAAATTTCAACACTTAAGCATCCTACGACAGTTAATTTTTAGTTTTAAGTTCAAATGGTTCGAGTTTTTAAAGATTCTGATAATCGGATTTTTGATGTTCAAAAAGTTGTGTTTAGAACAACTTCAGTAAAAGGAAAGTGTTCCAAATTTATTTTCGAGTATGAACATGTCAATTTTTAGGTCCAAAAGTCCATGGAACGAATTTTGAAAAATTTCAGAGTATGTTAGGACTTGGAATATTTCTTTTGTTCAAACTCGAAAATAGTTTCAATCGAGAAAATTTTTAGTTTCTATCGAGTTTGAATACTAAGAATTCGAGAAAAACATAAGGTTGTTTCGAGTTTGAAAAGGTTTGGAACTTAGAAAATTTTAAACTCTAAAACTCGGTTAAAACATCAACCGAGAAATGTTGTGGTTCAACCGAGTTTAGCAAAGAGTCACCCGAGAAAACCATAAGTTTCAACTGAGTTTGTAGTAAAAGGGACATAGAATTTTTTAAGTTGTTCAAACTCGATCAAAGGGTTATTTGAGAAAAATTCAGGGTTTATCGAGTTTGAGTATATTACATTCGAGTAAGTGTATGTAAACTTCAGGAAGTTTGAGTATATTACATTCGAGTTTGAGTATATTACATTCGAGTAAGCGTATATTACATTCGAGAAAACTTCAGGAAGTTTAAGCGTATTTCGAGTTTGATGTAGTTTCATTCGACAAAGTCAGTGAGTATATCGAGTTTAGTGAAGCTTTATCCGAGTTTACTGACATGTCACCCGAGTTTGTTTTCAGTCTTATTCGAGTTTGTCCATACTTCACCCGAGTCTGTTCATGTGTAATTCGAGTTTTACCATGTGTATATGGAGTTTGAGGTCAAATTTTCAAAATATTTTCTAAGTGTGGGAAATTTAATTTTTCAGAGAAATTTCACATTTTTCGAGTTAAATTTTTAAAATCTGTGTTACATCAACATTGGTCACATAAAGATTGACTTTGGAGTCCTGACAGTAATATTTTAATATTATTGTCTGGAATCCCGACGATGTTTAAACAATGTAACACATATTTTTCTAATTTCTTTTTAAATGTTATATTTCTCTATCTGTAGGAGTTAATTTATTTTTCCTGATATATCTAACATGTGTGTTATTCTTATAGGTAACAAATGGCTTCCGAAACCCCCACCCATAATTTTAATTCTTCAGACTCCCATTGTTCATCGAATCATACCCTTGTTTCCAAATCAATAAAATCAGCTTCAATAACCAGACCATCACCATCATCCCCGATACCAGAAACCAAACTTCTCAAACCTAAACATTGCTTAACCTTGCTTGATAACAATCACTGGTTTGATCCAAATTCCATTAAAGTAAGCCATTCGGTGATTGTAAAAATTCTGAAAGGTCACCCTCTCGGTTACCATTTAAAATACAAGCCATCAATTCCTCAAATTTATTTACACCAATTCTAGCAAACAATTAAATTTGTGCTTGATGTTGTTGATCATCATTTCAAGGTCACCATTGACCAGTTTAAAGCCAAGATCACTCTTGCTCGATTGCGTCATAACTTATTCTTACCTAGACACATAGTAACTGTGAATTTCCCAGAATTTACTGATTTTGAAGATTTTGTATCTGACGAACAGCTCCGTAGAGATCTCATAAGCTTTGGATATTCTAAACCACTGACCAAGAGCACAATGTTTCACCGCAACAGTCTAAACGGAGAATGATATACACTGTTTGGCATTCTGAACAGATGTATGACTTGTAAGCATACTGACATTGACAGAGGAAGTTGCATTTCCTACAACTGTTCCATGGAATGGCATACAATAAGCACTATAACTACGCACAATGCATTTGGGAGGACCTTAAAGAAGTGGTTCTAGCTAAGACTACCAATCGAGCAAGAAAGTTTTTGCCCCTACAATGTTTCATTCAGATCCTGATTAGAGGGATACTGCAGGCTAATGAAAAAAAAATACCAAAGAGGTCACAGTCTTAGAAGTGCCCAAATTATGTGATGAGGAGCCTGCACAAAGTCCAGGATGATCCAAATGCTAATATCATGCAAATTTTGAGTCTTTGTTAAAATACGCAGATGCAAATGCGGAGAGTGTAAGGTTATACAGGATAGACCATGCTCCTATGGAAACTCAAGAACCGAGTTTTCCTACCTAGGGAGATACATGAGAGGAGGTACGTCAACAAGGGGTTGACGTATAGGGAAACCTTATTGAGAGTGAGGGTGTCGCAGAAGAAGTGAGGGGTGGTGAGGATGATTCGAATTCTGAAAGAACGTTATGAAGTATTCAAGAAGGAGGGAATGAAGAGAAGAAGATGATGATGGTGACTGTTAGATCTAGAAGTTGTGATAGTCTTAAGGCTCAAATTGTAATAAATGAAACTTAGGTTTGTGTTCAAATTTTAAGGTTTCAAAGGTCAACCCATGGGTATGGATAGTTTAGATCCATTTACTTGCTTATAAATAGCTTGTTTTAGGTTTTTATTTGTAGCCATTCAGTTGATTGTACGTACGTGAATTGGAAACTAATTAAGGTTTATCTAATCTTTGAATGTTCTTATTGTTCTTCATAATATTCATATATTGTTCTTCATATTTATGATATTATTGAATATATTGTTTATATGAATGCTTCCAAAACACCACAAAGTTTGTCTAGACCTACATTGTTAAATTATGCTCCTATACTCAAACATAGACGCCGCCGCAAACCTAACAAAAGGTTAAAAAGGAATCCAGCAGACTCATTAAATATAAGTCTATTTGGGTCCCTAAAAATTGCATCTCTGCAAATAAAGACATTAAGTGTACTAACTCTAAGACCGATTGTGGTTCTCCCATTAAAAACCCTACCAAAAACGCTAATCCATCTGGACTCAAATTCCGTACAATTTGGGTACCAAAAGTCACGTAACTTTATTGCAGACATTGTCTTCTAATCACCTCGGATTAGGACCCGTTTGTCATTTTCAACGGCTTTTGAAAACCCAGTTCAAAACCCATTCTTCACTTTTCACACACTGATCTGTCCTTTGCTTTCAGGCAAACAGTGTGTGGATTCTAGACTCTGGATGCTCGCGGCATATGACTGGCCGACAAGATCTTCTGTCTAACTACACGTCAACTGATAGTGGTTCGGTAAAATTCAACAATGGTGTTGCTCAAATTTGTGGCTTTGGAGATCTCGAAATGGAAAACTTAAAGATAACTCAAGTCTCCTATGTCTAAGGTCTTGGCCACAATCTCTTTAGTATTGGCCAACTTTCTGATAAAGGACTTGAGGTATCCTTCAAAGCTACACGATGCAGTATTCGATCTCCAACGGGTAAGGAGATACTCGCCGGCACTCGACGGTCCAACCTATACATCATCGATCTTTCTAAAGTAAAGGTCAACAAGCCGATATGTCTCCTTTCCAAGGCCTCATATCAACATTCTTGGTTATGGCACAAGAGATTCTCTCATCTGAATTTCAAGAACATAACCAAGCTCGTATCCAACAAACTCGTAAGAGGTCTCCCGGAGCTGAAGTTCGACAAAGATCAACTGTGTGCAGCCTGCAAAAAGAGTAAGATCAAGAAAGACTCACACAAACCGAAGCCAGTCCCCAACACTACAAAACCCCCAGAACTTATCCACATACATTTGTGTGGTCCGATGCGCATCCAAAGCATCGATGCCAAGAAGTATATACTGGTGATGGTCGACGATTTCTCATTCTTGAATCATTTCCGAATTCTGTGGGAATCACACATCAATTTTCAGCCGCTCGTACTCCACAACAGAATGGTGTCGTTGAACGAAGAAATCGGACACTAGTGGAATCAGCAAGAACGATGCTGGCATATTCCAACCTTCCGTTATTCTTATGGGCTGAAGCTGTTGCAACAGCCTGTTTCACGCAGAATCAATCAATTATTAATAAACGATTCGGAAAGACTCCGTATAAACTTATAAACAAACGAATACCTAATATTAAGTTTTTCCATGTCTTTGGATGCAGATGCTTCATATTTGATGACAATGACAACCTTGGAAAATTTAATCAAAAAGCTGATCAAGGTATCTTCATAGGATATTCAAAGGAGTCAGTAGCTTTCCGGGTGTACAACATGTGGACAAAGACAGTCAATGAAAGCGTCAATGTTAAATTTGATGAAGGAGTGGTAATGGCTTCTGAACATACCAGTTCAGGACCCGAACATAACAAGCCGACTTCTATGGAGTCAACTAAAAAGAGTGCAGAAAATTCAGATTTAAATAAACTGTTTGAAAATTTCTATGAAGACTACTTTGAGAAGCCCAAAACTATTGTTTTAAATTTGGTGCCTGACAGGAAAACAGAATATCCCGTTGTAGTCTCGGATCATTCTCATCAACAAATATCAGAAGAAACTGGAGAAGCTTCGACAACAGATGTGCACTAGCCAACTGAAAGTGTACAACCTATTTAACCTTCAGAATCTTCTGAAACCCCCTTAACATCTGAACACTCAGAAACTCCTATCTCAGATAACTTACCGTCTACATCTGAAGCCAACCCCCAACTTCCCTATTTAGACCTACATCCCAATCAAGACCACATTCAGCCATATCCACATACTTTCAAGTGGACTAGAAATCACCCAACGGAAAATATCATTGGTGATCCTTCTGCTTCAGTCCAAACCAGAAGAGCCACAATAAATGAGTGCTTATTTTCCAATCTTCTTAGCAAAATGAGCCGAAAAATGTGAAAGAAGCTCTTCTGGATGCTGATTGGATTGTCGCAATGCAAGAAGAACTGAATAAGTTCGAACGGTTGAAGGTCTGGAGACTTGTAGAGCGACCTAAAGATAAATCTATCATTGGCACGAAGTGGATCTTTAAGAACAAAAAGGATGAACATGGAGTCATCACTCGTAACAAAGCACGACTCGTAGCCAAAGGATACAGTCATCAAGAAGGGATCGACTATGATGAGTCGTTTGCTCCTGTTGCAAGAATAAAGCAATTAGGATGTTTCTAGCATTTGCTGCTCATAAAAACATCAGTGTTTATCAAATGGATGTTAAAACTGCGTTTTTAAACGGGGAATTAATTGATAAAGTATATACATATCAACCTGAAGGATTTACTGATCCTTCAAAACCTGATCATGTATATATTTTAGACAAATCACTGTACGGCCTTAAACAAGCACCGCGTGCTTGGTATGATGCACTTTCAACATACTTGTTGAAATGTGGATTTAACAAAGGTGCAGTTGATACTACCCTGTTTATAAAACGTCAGGGGCTGGATATTATAGTAATATAAATATATGTAGACGATATAATATTTGGGTTTACAAATCCTGAATTTTGTTAGAAATTCGCTTTCTTAATGTCCTAGAAATTCGACATGAGCATGATGGGAGAAATATATTTTTTCTTAGGTTTACAAGTTAAACAATTGACTGATGGTAAATTTATAAATCAGTCCAAATATATACAAGACATGTTAAAGAAATTTAACATTGTCAACAGTACTCCTATGAAAACTCCCATGGCTCCGGATTCAAAATCCAAACTCGGTGAGGACATTTTAGGGAAACCTGTAGATGTAACTCATTATCAAGGAATAATTGGGTCATTAATGTATTTAACCGCTAGTGGACCTGATATTATGTTTGCTATATGTGTTTGTGCTAGATATCAGGCAAATCCAAAAGAATCACATTTAACTGCTGCTAAAAGAATTTGAAGATATCTGAAGGGAACACCAAACCTTGGTTTGTGGTATCCCAGAGAATCTTCATTCAATTTAACTATTTTTTCTGATGCTGATCACGTCGGTGATAAGATGGACATAAAAAGTACGTCTAGTACAGTTCAATTCTTAGGTGACAAACCCGTCTGCTGGTCAACCAAGAAACAACACTGTGTTTCATTGTCTACAGCTGAAGCAGAATATGTTGCTGTTTCATCTTGCTGTTCTCAGGTGTTGTGGATGAAGAGCCAATTGCGAGACTACAAATTTACACCATAGAAGATTCTGATATATTGTGATTCTCAGAGCGCAATTGCTATTGTATCAAATCCTGTGCAACAATCAAAAACAAAACACATTGACATTCGATATCACTTTATTAAGGATCATGTTGAAAATGGGAATATAGAATTATACTTTGTTCCTACTGAATATCAACTAGCTGATTTGTTTACCAAAGCATTAAATGAAAAAAGGTTTTATTTTTTGGTATACAAATTGGGTATGTTGAATCGTTAGATTTAATAATTCAGTAGTTAGAATTTATAATTTTAAATTTACATTTTTTATGTTAATTCTCATCAGATGTTAAATTCATGAAAACAGGTTTTATTTTTACATTTTTCGGAATTTAACAGACCTGGATTGTCATGTGCAGGGGGAGCAGAAAATAATTTTATCTGATCTTGAGAAAATCTGATAAGATTTATATGATATTTTGTAGGGGGAGCTGACTTGAAAAATACTATATATATCTGAGGGGGAGCTGCATTCCAAACTTCAAGGAGGAGCATTTTTATGTTTTTACATTTTTTTTTTAATTTTTCAATTTTCAATTTTATTTTTTTAAAAAACTTTGGGATTGTTTTTAGCTAAATTTTTTTTTTTTTTGTGTTTTTGTTTGTATTTTCTTTATTATTTTATTATCTGTAATTGTTGTTATTTTTTAGTGTTATAATTTTTTTTTTCTTTTTCTATTACATTTGTTTTGTTTTGGTTTGCTTTAATTCTTTTTAGTTGAACATTGTTTGGAAGAAAATATGATTTTGTAATAAACGGGCTTAAGATGAGTTTTGGTGAAAATGGGCCGGGTACTTTAAAATTTTTTTGAAATTCAACCTATAAAGTAGAATTTCAAATTTCAAATTAAACTTTTCGGTTCAATCTCCTATTCACCGTCTCCTTCAAAACCTTTCTTCCTCATTAAGAAACCTCAAATACCCTAATATCTTCGGTTATTTCAGAGTAAAAAACAACAAATTGTGAGTTTTTCATTCGATTTTATATCTTTTATTTCAGTTCAGTAAAACAAACTTGTTAGAAATTGATTTTCGAGTAGGCGTAAAGTTTTAAATCAGTATTAGAGTCCTTGGAATTAAATTTTTGAAATTCAGTGTATAAGGACTTGAAAATAATTTCAAAGAATACTTTCTCGATTGAAAGTATAATCGAGAAAAATCTAAGTGTCAATCGAGTTGGTTGACACATCAATCGAGAAAAGTATCTGTTCAATTCGAGTTGATCACTCAGTTAATCGAGAATCATTTAAGGTTGATCGAGTTGAACATATGCTTTGATCGAGTTGGACATATGCTTTGATCGAGTTGGAGTGTACATTCCTTCGAGTCCTTTCATGACTCATTCGAGTTGAGTTTGTTTTTCATTCGAGACTCTTCAAGAGTTAATCGAGTTGATACTTAGATGTATTCGAGAAATGTTTCATTTCATTCGAGTTGATACATAAACTTAATCGAGTATCGTTACATTTCATTCGAGTTTGTGCATACATACATTCGAGATTCATTACATTTCATTCGAGTTTGTGCATACATACATTCGAGATTCATTACATTTCATTCGAGTTTGTGCATAGATGCATTCAAGATTCATTCAAGGTCATTCGAGTTGTTCAAGTGTTATTCGAGATGTATATAGAGTCATTCGAGTTTTTGTTCAAAATTTTTCCTAAGTGTTGGGATTTTAATGTTTTAAGAAAAATGTAACATTTTTTCAAGAAATTGATTATATTTGTGATTTTTCTAATATTGGTATCTGAAAGGTTGACTTTGGAAACCTGTCAATAATATTTTCATATTATTGTCTGGAATCCCGATGCTTTAAACAGAAAAGCATAAATTTTATAATTTCTGGCAAAATGTTCTATTTTTCTAATTTGACAGATTTCATTTGTTTCTCTGCTATATCTAACATGTTTACTATCTTTCACAGGTTACAAATGGCATCTCCTAGTCAATCCCATAATTCAAATTCTTCTGATTCCCATTCATCTTCTAACCATACCCTTGTTCCAAACCTGTTCGTTCAGCTTCAGTCACAAGGCCTTCAACATCTACCATTATCCCTGATAATCAATTGGTTAAACCCGAGTATTGCTTGCCATTCAAAGACAATAACCACTGCCTCGATACAAAAGTTATCAAAGTCAGTCACCCAATCATCGTTGATATTCTCAAAGGACATCCTTTGGGATATCTTCTCCAATAAACCTTCAATTCCACAAGTTTACCTTCAACAATTCTGGCACACAGTTAAGTTTGTTCCAGTAGATGGTAACCATCACTTCAAGGTTACCATCGATCAATTCAAGTCTAAGATCACTTTGGCCAGACTTAGACACAATATGTTTCTACCGAGAAGAATTGATACAGTTAACTTTCCAGAGTTAGCTGACTTCGAGGATTTCGTGTCAGATGAAGAGTTGGTACATGACTTGATTTGCCTGGAATATTCAAAGCCTTAACCAAAAAGTTCAAAATTCCACCGAAATCGGCTAAACGGTGAATGGTACACGTTGTTTGGGATTATCAATCGTTGTATGACGTCTAAACATATTGTCATAGATAGATGCAACATTCATTGTCTTCGGATCTTTCACGGCATAGCATTCAATAAACACTACGATTATGCCCAGTGCATTTGGGAGGATCTGAAGGAAATTGTGCTTGCCAAGACTACAAATTGGTCAAGGAAGTTTGTACCGTTACAAAGGTTTATTCAAATTTTAATCTGC
Organism: Centrapalus pauciflorus; assembly: GCA_020465985.1. Lineage (NCBI taxonomy): Eukaryota > Viridiplantae > Streptophyta > Magnoliopsida > Asterales > Asteraceae > Centrapalus > Centrapalus pauciflorus. The sequence continues at coordinate 9,669 of JAANYP010000657.1, read as the reverse complement.
GACATTCTTAGGGCAAACGAAAATATACCCAAAAGATCAAACTTTCAAAGATGCCCTGATTACGTCATGATGAGCCTACATGAAGTTCCTGATTCTCCGAATGCCAACATCATGCCAATACCGGAAGCGTTGTTAAGGTATGCAGACTCGACAAGTGAGAATGTGAGGCTGTATCGAATAGATCACGCTCCCATAGAGACCCAAGAACCGGGTTCTCTAAACCAAGGAGTTGTAGGACGAGAGGAACTTCAGCAAGGGGCTGAAGTTCAGGGAAGCCTTCAAGTGACTGAGGGAGAAGCAGGTGATGTAAGGGGAGGTGAGGGAGAAGAGAGTAGTTCTGATTCTGAACGTACATTGTTAAACATAAATGAGGGAGCAGAGGAAGGTGATGATGATGATGGTGGTGGACCTGCTCATGATGAGGGGGGAGCTGTTCTAATGGATATTGTAAGTATAGCTCAAGAGAGTGTGAGGGATGTCCTATGCCAAGAAAGCTGGGAAATAACCACAACTGCTGTTAGCTTTCAACAGGGAGTTAGCATTGAAGAAGTCAGTATCCCACTGATAAGTGCACACCACACCATCCACTCAGTCTCCTCTCAACAGGAGACTTTTTCACTTGAGCACCAGGAACAAGCACAAATGCTATCAGATAATCCTTTTGATTTGATGGATATTGAATTAAGTACACATCTTCCTGAGTGTACGACTTCATTTCAATGACCAAGTCTAGAACCGATACATACTAGGACACTTGCGTCTACTTCATTCGTTGAAGTAAGTGCAGTTGAACTCAGTGTCACTGCCGGACCATCCTCAATCACGGAAGCATTCGTTGCTCCGTCGCTTGATGAGGGTGGAAGTCCAGTCAGAGCTACGACTTTGCCAACTCTGAGTACTGGCCGCACAGAGGTTCTTTTTACAAGTTCCACTGTTGTGTCAACTGGAAGTCTTAGTGACCCAGTAGTTACTCTTTTCTCGTTCGTCACTAAAACAACTCTAAGTCAAGCGTTAAATGCTACAGTTGCGGGTGTGAACAATCATGTATCTGCTCAACTATCAGAGGTAATGGCTCAAATGAATAACATTCACAAGTTTTTGAAAGGAAAATCAGTAGCAGAGGAGTCAGTGAAGTAACCCGATCCTAATCAAGTTGTTGAAGAGCTGAGAGATTTGGTGTTTGAGCAGTTTGATGAAATGAGAGAGAGAATGATAGGATTGGAGAGTACCGTTATTACTGCTTTGGGAAATTTATCTGAACGTGTGGCGGCTGTTGAACAAATTTGCAAGGCTCAAGCTTCTGCGCCAAAATGAAAGCATGATAAGCATGACGATGACTCCGATGATGCTCCTCATGAGGGGGAGAAGAGGAGGAAGCTTGATGAGCCTACACCGGGTATATTGATGATTACCTATCTAGAAAAAGAGGCTGAAGTTAAAGAGAAAGGAGAGGGGAAGTTCAAAACAACCTGCTGATGTTCAAAAAGGACAGGAATTGATTCTTTATGAAGATGTTCCTAGTCCATTGAACATTCAGTCAGAGTTATACAATTTTGATGAATATGAAGAGTCAGAAGAAGAGGAACAAGAAAAATCTTTAATGATTGAAGATGTTGTTGAGATTGAATAGTCAGAAGATGATGATGTTATAGAGCTAACAGATGTTGCTGTTAGAGCTGAGAGAATTGAAGAACAAGAAGAAGTCTTGGTTCAAGAAATATTAAAGGATGATATACCTATACCAACGGTTGAAAATCCTGAGGTTATGGTACAGGTAAAAGAAGAAGAGATAGAACCATTTCCGATCGAAAGTTTTGTTCCTCCGGTTGTGAAAGAAGTAAATGAATTTGAAGTTATGGAGAGATTTTTTGATGAGTATGTGCTTGCAGATGAGACACAAAAGCAACATCAATTGAGGTTTGAAGTTCAAAGGCTAGTTCAGAAAGAGATTGATGATATGTTATGCCTTCTGAACAAAGAAGAAGTTAGAAAGAAATTGAAAAAGGCTCTGGAGCTTACCTCAAAGAAATCGGCTGAATATGTTAAGAAAAGAAACAAACTGCTGTACCTTGAAGATCATCTGGAGAAAAAGATTATTTGTAAAAAGCAAGCTCCTTGTACATTCATGAAGTTGCTGAGAGTGTTGGAACCAAATCGACCAAATCTGGTGAACTATACAAGTTTCCTTCAAAACAAGGCTCAGATGCAGACAAAGTTAGAAGTGAGTTTCCGATAGTGGATCTAATAAAGATTGAAAAGGATAGATTTGTTAAGATCTTTTATCCTACATTCACTGTTACAAGATCGGATGGGAATACATATAAGTTTACAAAAGCTGATATGTTTTGGATGAATTTCGTTGACATTGAAGATTTATTTGATGAATTATGTAGAAACAAAAGAATTGAGCTTTGCAGATTTGCTTTGAAGACTTCGTTTCATTTCATGCATATAAAGCTCGTTCTTATGTCAATCCAAGATCTTCAAATTGGTGTTGAAAGGGGCATGAGAAAGATAAATGTGACTCCACCAAACAGAGAAATCAAAATCGCTGGGGAACTTAAAAAAATTCAAGTCATTATGGTCAAGCGTCCAGTAGTCATTTATAAAGACAGATTTCGAAAGCTGAGAGCTATGAGGATGTCAGGTCTACCACTACGAGATCTATCTAGACGCGGAACCGTCAACGAGTGCGGAATCCTCGTTAACGGGTAGACGGAAACAACTCTCACCAAGAAACACGGAGACTATCAGAAGCTGAACGAACGACACACGAACGCTACTACGAACTGATTCTCTCCGAAACGGAACTAACACTGATGATAAACTCGAAATCGCTTAATGCTTAATCACTCTCGAATTCTGCAAAAAGTCTCATAATAATTCGAGTCTATCCCTAATTATAGAGGCTAATTCGAGTCTGACATGGGCCAAACTCGAAACTGGCCCAAGGCCCATTCGAGTTTGTCCACATAGACACTCTCGAATCTGCCTACATTCGAATCTGTCACAGATTCGAATGTCAAACCTTATGGAATTCGAATCTAACTAACATGTATATGACACTTATGTTATTAACTTATGCTTGAATTAATCTTTGATCTTTATGTTTGAACTTCTTGTAATATGTTACACCAAGTTCAAACACACAATCATTAATTGTCAAACATATATAAACATATATATCAAACACTCGTTAAAACACAATGTTGGATCACTTAGACTGCTATCGTCACACAGGGTGTACCAATAGACTCCCCCTTGACGATAGCTTCTAATAATTCACACATTTGATCAAGAACTTTGTTTATTATTTATTCAAACTACTTCCAGCATACAAGCCCTTTTCAACACATACTTTAACTACATTCTCATATTTCCTAGCCTCACCATCCATATGAGTGTCACTCGAAATCTTATGAGCATGCAAAATTTGAAGATCATCTCGAGAAAGGTTTACCAGATGAAGAGGATCATAGATTCTAAGAATCACCTTTTCTTCAAAATCTTCCATCACCGCTTCTCCAGTCTCACTCTCAACATACCACCAGTTCAGATTCTTCATGACGTTTTGTGGCATAGGTTTGAGCGGCACCTTTCTTAGACACCTTACGGGTGTGTATTGAATCTTCATCTAAGGTCGCCCAGTTAGAGGATCAATACGAGAAGGATCCTCTACTCTTTTTCCAACCCTTGGATTTAGGCGTTCAAACTTTCTTGATCTTCCCTCTTTCCTTAAGATTCTGGCAATTATATCTGCGTATGGATCATTGCCAATATTGATCAGGTCTTTCCACGCTAACGCCTTGATCTCAATCTTTGGCAGCGAATTGAATACTTTCAGAGTTCGCCTCAGGTACTGTAGCCCATCTTTTCTCTTGATTATGAATAGCTGCAGTTCTTGATCAAAGAACCAGCTTAATATGCTTCTTGATAGTTTTCCAGTCCCCGGCACTCTCATCTTCTCTTTCAGCTCTAATTCTTTATGCTCAGCCCTGAACCACAACCTTCTTTTCTCTTCATTCGTTAACTCTCTGGCAGGTTCCTCTACTGATGACTCAACATTTAAAGCAGCATTCACCACTTCTATGTTAACAACATCATTGCCTTCTATTATATATGTATCAGTGATAGGATTTTGCTGAACGATGATTTCATCAACTTCATCGTCTTCGTCTGCACATATCTCATCATCTGATTTCCAGTCAACTGTAAGGTCTACCACTACGAGATCTATCTAGACGCGGAGCCGTCAACGAGTGCGGAATCCTCGTTAACGGGTAGACGGAAACAACTCTCAACTACGAAACACGGAGACTATCAGGGGCTGAACGAACGACAATAGAACGATCCTACGAACTGATTCTCTCCGAAACGGCACTAAGACTGATGATAAACTCGAGATCGCTTTATGCTTAATCCCTCACGAATTCTGCAAAAAGTCTGATAATATCTCGAGTCTATCCCTAATTATAGACCCTGATTCGAGTCTGTTGTGGGCCAAACTCGAATCTGGCCCAAGGCCCATTCGAGTTTGTCCATAAAGACACTCTCGAATCTGGTCTCATTCGAATCTATGGCTACATTCGAATCTATCACAGATTCGAATACCAAGCCTTATATAATTCGAATCTAACTAAATTACTTAAACACCTAAGTGTTGAAACTTATGTTATTACATTATGATTGATTTTATCTTTGTACTTTATGTTTGAACTTCTTGTAATACGTTACATCAAGTTCAAACATACAAACACTAATAAATATCAACCATATATAAACATATATAACAAACACTTGCTAAATCACAATGTAAGATCACTTAGACTGCTATCGTCACATAGGATGTACCAACAGACTCCCCCTTGACGATAGCTTCTAATAATTCACACATTTGACTTAAGAACTTTGTTTATTTATTGATTCAAACTACTACCAGCATACAAACCTTTTTCAACACATACTTTGACTACATTTTCACATTTACTAGCTTCACTATCCATATGTGCATCACTAGAAATCTTACAGGCATGCAAAATATGAAGATCATCTTTAGAGAGGTTTACCAGGTGAAGAGGGTCGTAGACTCTAAGAATAACGTTTTCTTCAAAATCTTCCATGACCGCTTCCCCAGTCTCAGTGTCAGCGTACCGCCAATGCAGATTCTTCAATATATTCTATGGCATAGGCTTGAGAGGCACCTTCCTAAGACATCTTGCTGGTTTGCAGTGGATCCTCATCCAAGGTCGTCCAGTTAGAGGATCGATACGTGAAGGATCTTCTACTCTTCTTCCGACCCTTGGATTCAATCGCTCGAACTTCCTTGATCTTCCCTCTTTTCTTATGATTCTTTCAATTACGTTCGCGTAGGGATCATTGCCAATGTTAATCAGATCTTTCCATGCTTGCGCTGTGATTTTGATCTTTGGCAGGGAGTTAAATGCTTTTAAAGTTCGCCTCAGGTACTGGAGCCCGTCTTTCCTCTTAATTATGAATGGCTGCAGTTCTCGATCAAAAAACCAACTTAATATGCGTTCAGACAACTTCCCAGTACCCGGCACCCTCATTGTCTTTTTCATCTCTAATTCCTTCTTTTCAGCTCTGAACCATAACCTTCGTTTCTCTTCATTTGATAGCTCTCTAGTAGGTTCTTCTGTTGATGGCTGAGCATTCAACGCAACATCCACTACATCTATGTTGACAATATTATTCCCATCTATCATGTATGTATCCGTGATAGGATTCTGCTGTACAACGATCTCATCAGCTTCATCATCCTCATCAGCAACTACTTCGTCATCTGATTGCCAGTCAACTATCTCTTCTCGCACAAACTCACCTTCTTCTAACTCTTCATCGTCATAATCAAAACCTACATCCATCGGATCATCATCAAGATCCATAAGAGCGTCGATCATCTCACTAATTTCAAAATCTGTAGGCTGCTTCGATGAACTTGCTTCTCCTACTTCTCCTTCCGCTAGACTAGGCTCCCCTTGAGATTGAGCAGTCTGAGCAGCAGAAAAATCTACTGGCTCATTCTGACTTTTAGGGCTGGGATCATTGCCTTGATTGTCTTCATCATCATCCTCTCTCGGCCTTTGTACATTCTGATCATGGCACGATGTCTCCCCCTGAGCCTGTAAATTTTTCATTAACTGCTCAATTAGGGAGCGCATCGCCCTTATTTCTGCGGCCTGATCAGCTACAAATGATTTTAATTCAACATTCTCTTCCTGGACTGGCTCCACAATCTTTTTCAAGTCGGCATTCTCCTTATCCAGATTGGCATTATGAGACTGAATTTCTCCGACCGCCTTTGTTAGGCCTAAGATTTGGACATGCTGGAAGTCAACGCGAGCTTTAAGCTGCACAAACCTTTGGTTGTCAGCGTAGGTGGTCGACGTAGATGGAATGAACTGTATAGGAGTTGGGCGGATTGGTGATGGAATATATGGTTCAATTTGAGGTGGTGGTGGTGGTGGAGCGGTGGCCTGAGGTTCTTGAGTTTGAGTTTGGGGGATTTCCGGTTGTGCATCAGATGCTGAGGATGACCCTTGCATAAACCTGTGACACTTGGCCCTTTGCCGAGTCACTAAGGGAGCAATCTCTTCTTCTTCAAAATCTGAATCATCAGATTCCCTTACTACTCTCCTCCTCGATGCTTCTTCATTAACTACCAATCTTGATCCATACGTTCCAATTTGAACAGTAGGTTGCGAAACTGACTCAGGAGCCTCAACTTCTAACTCCTCCATCTCTTCCGATTCTGTTGCAGATGATGACAAAACATTATCAGCCTGCTCGGCCACATATTCTTCAACATCTCTTAACACGTCTTCCTCTCCCTCAGGTGGCTCAAGTAATTCACATACTAGCGCTGCAGCCACATCTTCATTTGCATGAGGCCCTGCCTCCCAAATTTGTTAAGCGTTTGGCATAATTGCTCAGCTTCGCTTGGAATATTCGAAGGCCCGGCTTCCTGTACTTCCGGCTGCTGACTGGTCGAAGGCCTAGACGCCTGAGTTTGACTCGCAGATGGTCGTTGTCTTCGCCTTTGAGCACGCGGTGGCTGTTGTTGTTGTCGTTGTTGTGGCTGTGGTTGTCTTTGTTGAAATTCAACTTCCCTTGCCCAGTTGGCAACATCTGGGGCTTCAAAATTTCTATCCAAAATGGCTCCAAACAATGGACGCTCAACTGGAACAGCTAACCTTCCTCTGCGAGGAACAGTCAGCGAAGATCCTTTTGTCCATAACAGCAACGCTTTGAATGTCATTTGACGGCGGTAGATTTGGCAAGAAGTGCCTTATAAGCATCATGATGAATCGCGGATATAGCAAGAACTGTTGATTTTCCGGAGCGGTGATCTGGTGAACAAATTCAGAGAAAAACATTTCCGAGAAACTATACGGTCGATTATACACCATCGCAACTATCCCAGACTGGATCTTGGCAACCATATAGTCAAATCCTGCTTTCTTCGGAGCAAAGCATACCATGAAGACATGAGCTAAAAACCTCCATTGCCCTATTAAACCGCTCTTCATATATGACACCTTCGTCACATCGAGACTGTAACCCATTCTCTGAAAGGCCGCTTGCCTTATATTCAGAGGAAATTCAATCGGGCCAGATTCTTCTTCTTGAGTTCCAAGCTGCAACACTTGACGCAGCATATCCGCCGAAATACCAGCGGTTGTCCAGCTATCCGAGTTCGTAGCACTGTCGGGGTGACCGAGCAGTCTACCTGAAGATGGTCATAGAATTGACGAATGTAAGGTAAAACGAGCTGGACATTATGAGACAACGCAAACCCTATCCTAGATTCTACTAGGAAATCAAGCACTTGTCTGAATCCCTGCGCCTCAGGGAGATTATGATCAGGATGAAGGACCATATTGTGATTAGGCACAAAAGCTCGTACTGCCATTTCTGCACAATAAACAAACTATTAGATTCATTAAAAATCAATAAACTTGTTTAAATTCAAATCTGTTTTATTTTGAACTTGATTAAGTACAAAATCCAACACAATTAAATTTCTACAAGTTTAATAAAATTTAAATTAAATAATGCAAATAAAAGACAGATTCGAATGTAATAGATTCGAATAAGTCTAGATTCGAGTTTGATGACAGATTCGAATCTCCTGGTCGTCTCGAGTCTAATGACAGATTCGAGACACCTCAGGAACAGATTCGAACCGCCGACACTATTTCAAACACCAAATCTCTTGATTTTAACCTTTTTGGACTTAGAAAATTACATTCATTAGTCCTACTAGTTACTAATCACAGATATGTTCCTTTAATTTGACTATTTAGCGGTCCAAACTTGGTAATTTGGTAAAAACCCTATTTCGACCCTTAAACATTCAAAAATCGATGATTTGGCCTAAAATTGTGTATAAAACTACATGAATCTTGTACAATCTAGTTGATTATACCTAGATACAGGAGTAGAATCGAACACTTTAGCTATAAACTCGATGGATTGTCGTATATATGAGAAACGGTAGACTCGAGAACTAGATTCGAAATCGCCGATATAGACTCGAGGAAGTAGATTCGAAAACAGTAAGTATTAAACGACTTCACTGTTTGACCTATATATACTACCAACCTTCGAATCTAAGGCCAGACTCGAATCTACTGATAGATTCGAACCTTTCCAAATTCGAGTCTGTCCTAAACTCGAAAACACCAAACACTTAGGAAAATTTCAAAAATATTTGAAATAACTTCAACTTTTTCATCCTTTTTCTACGGTATTGTGTAACAAGATAAACTATGCCCAATCTTTTACCCTAAGCACAAGATATTTCACGCAATGTTTATTTTATCCAACTTTGAATGCACCCTTAGTAATTTTTGACCTTTTACCTAAGTAAAAATTAAACTAAAATAAAATAAAATAAAATAAACTAAGGTAAAATAAAATAAAATTTTGACCAAAAATTTAATCTAGACTTAAGCTATACTTATAAAATTTACAACCTAAGTTAAATACTAAACAAAATATTTTTGATGAGTATAGTCTAAGAAAGGTTCAATCAGATAGCGATGTCTGATACTTACTTTCAGTACTTAAACTTTCACACTTAGGAATTTTTTTTGATTCCTTTGATTGTTTGTCGTGACATACCTATTTAGCCGATTGTTGGTATTTTACCCCTTTAAACATTCTACATTTCGGAATATCCCTTGGCATTTTATTTATCAGGAAATTATCTCACGTGACTCAGACATAGACATACTTTTATGATCAAGGCACACAGACAAAGATTCTAACTTGTTGGTATTTGCAAACTTTCTTTAAAAGACAAACATCGGACACAGGTCTGTATTTTCATACAACAAAGTGTCTTAGTTTGACTTAAGGTTTATTCTTAAAGCTAGCAAGACAGCGGTGACAGGTCTGTACCGACGTACAACAAAGCGACTTATCTTGCTAACCCGAATCTAAACAGAGGCAACAGGTCCGTACTTACGTACAACAGAGTTACATGTTTTCGACTCTCAATTTTGTATGATTTTTCTATTCTTTCCATTTTAAGATGTATTTGATGTTGCCATACATCCCCAGAAAGTTTGCATACCTCATTTAGACTCAAAGTTTGTATGTCTTGTACATAAAATTAAGACCGATTGGTCGTACATCTAAGTTAGT
>JAANYP010000656.1:64876-99453 GCA_020465985.1 Centrapalus pauciflorus | reverse complement strand
AAATCCAAACATAATTTCTCTATTGATACTCCACTCTTCTTAATCCATATGAACTTGTTTGGACCTGTTAATGTCCCAAGTCTAGGAGGAAGAAGATACACTCTTGTAATGGTTGATGAGTTCTCCAGGTACACATGGGTGATCTTTCTAAAGAGCAAAGGAGAGGCTGCTAGAGAGATTATTGGATTTGTCAAAAAGATGGAAATGCTGAACTCTGCCCAAGTAAAGCAGCTTAGAAGTGATCATGGTACTGAGTTCAGAAACAGTACTATTGAAGACTTATGTGAAGAAAAATGGATCTCACAAAACTTTTCAGCCGTAAGAACTCCACAACAAAATGGAGTTGCTGAAAGGAGAAACAGAACCCTCATTGAAGCTGCTAGAACCATGCTATGTGCATCAGGTTTACCTTCATCATTCTGAGCTGAAGCTGTCAACACTGCTTGCTTCACCCAAAGCAGATCCTTAGTGGTGAAAAGGTTCAACAAGACTCCTTATGAGCTGCTCAAAGGGAGGAGGCCAAATATTAGCTACTTCCATGTGTTTGGATGTCTCTGCTTCATTCTGAATCAAAGGGATCAACTGGCAAAGTTTGAACCAAAAGCTGATGAAGGTGTGTTTGTTGGTTACTCTGCTATCTCCAAAGCCTACAGTGTGTACAACAACAAAAGAAAGGTGATAGATGAATCTATCAATGTCACCTTTGAAGAGTCCAGGAATGCCTCCACCAAAGCTGTTCCTGAATCAGTTTCAGGAGAAATCAACTTTGATGATCTCATGCATTCCAACAATGAAGAGGACTCAAAAGCTTCCACTACATCCAGTGTGAAACCTGTTAATCATGATGGGCATGATGATGATTATGTCAATACACCCTGTGTGAATAAGTGTACTGACTTAATTACAACTACATGTCCTGAACCAATCAATGCTGATTTCCTGGATCGTCTGCTGATATGTTCAACAGTGGTCAGTCATGTTCAACAAGTGAACAGGCTCAAGACAACTGTGTGTCTGAAAATCTTGAGAGCTGTTCAACAGGACATGCTGAAGATGCTAACAACTCAGGAGAATCCTCATTGTAGAATGATCCTAAGTGGATCAGGTGTCACCCTAATGATCAAATAATTGGTGACATCAACAAAGGAGTACAAACAAGGTGGGACAGCTTAGGGAACTTCTGTATGTTCTCTAGCTTTGTGTCCCTAATGGAGCCAAAGAAAGTGGATGAAGCACTTAAAGATGCCAATTGGATCACTGCCATGCAGGACGAACTCAATCAGTTTGAAAGAAACAAAGTATGGAAGCTGGTCCCTGCTCCTAAAGGTAAAACTATAATTGGCACTAAATGGGTTTTCAGGAACAAAATGGATGAGCAAGGTCATGTCATTATAAATAAGGCAAGACTTGTTGGTCAAGGCTATAGACAGGAGGAATGTATTGACTATGATGAAACATTTGCTCCTGTGGCCAGGCTAGAGGCAATTCGTTTGTTTCTAGCCTACGCTGCTCATTCGAGCATGAAGGTATTCCAAATGGATGTGAAGAGTGCATTTTTGAATGGGAAGCTGCAAGAAGAAGTCTATGTCAAGCAGCCTCCAGGTTTTGAGAATGAACATCATTCAGGTTTTGTCTATAAGTTGGACAAAGCCCTCTATGGTCTAAAACAAGCCCCTAGAGCCTGGTATGACACTCTTACTGATTTCCTTATGAGCAATGGTTATTCCAGAGGTAAAGTAGATACCACATTGTTCATAAAGAAGGTGAAGTCGGATATTATGCTTGTGCAAATTCATGTGGATGACATAATATTTGGTTCTACCAATGAGCAGTTATGCAAGAATTTTTCATTACTCATGAAATCCAAATATGAAATGAGTATGATGGGTGAACCTACTTTCTTTTTAGGATTACAGGTTGAACAAACCTCAAATGGAATTTTTATTAATCAAAGAAAGTATACTTTAGATCTACTGAAAAAGTTTAAATTTGATCAAAGTTCTCCTATTAAAACCCCAATGGCAACCAATGCAAAGTTGGATGCAGATGCCAGTGGCAAAGCTATTTCAGTAACAGCTTACAGAGGCATGGTTGGGAGCTTGCTGTATTTAACTGCTAGTAGACCTGATATTATGTTTGCTACTTGTTTATGTGCTAGGTTCTAAGCTGATCCAAAAGAATCACATCTAGCTGCTGTAAAAAGAATCTTCAGATACCTTAAGGGTACACCAGGTTTGGGTCTTTGGTATCCCAAAGACTCAAGCCTTGAACTGACAGGTTATTCAGATTCTGATTTTGCAGGTTGCAGGCTAGACAGGAAAAGCACAACAGGTGGATGTCAACTCCTTGGTGGTAAGTTGATAAGTTGGTGTAGCAAGAAGTAGAACTCAGTGTCTACTTCTACTGCTGAAGTTGAGTACATTGCTGCTGGAAGTTGCTGTGGGCAGATTCTGTGGATGCAGCATCAGCTTGAAGACTATGGACTTGTATATAGGAGAACTCTTATTCTGTGTGATAATACAAGTGCCATAGCTATATCCAACAATCCAATGTTGCACTCCAGAACAAAGCATATAGAAGTCAGACATCACTTTATCAGAGATCACATTCAGAAAGGTAATATGGAGGTAAGTTTTATTTCCACTAATGAACAGCTTGCAGACATTTTCACCAAACCTCTTGATGAAAACAGGTTTAATTACCTTGTCAGCAAGCTGGGCATGTTAAACAAAAGTGACTAAGTGTCCATAATGTTCTAAGACTTTATATGTCCCACACTGCTCAAGTTCTTTCAGAACAGCTTAGACAGAACAAGCCATGCATGTTCTACACTTAGCCGTTTTCTGCACAACTTAAACAGCTTGGGCATATAACAGGTTTGACAACAACAGCTTATATGTCAAGCCTGATCTGATGATCAAACCTCCACCCTGCTCACTCTTTCAATCTGTCATACAAGGCTTTGTCTTGTAACCTGATCAACTATTGAACAGAACCTGTTGTTACATAGCTGAACAGGTTGAAGGAACAGCTTGAAGAGCGAACAGCTTGTGATGACTCTGCTCATCACAGGTTTAACCATCAGCTTAGACCATCAGTTTAATTATCTTTCTTCACAATTAAGTTACTTAATTTTTTCTTTTTATTTAACTTAATTACTGCAGATAATGTGGGTTACGTGTGTTAGTGATTAAAAAGGGCTTCAAGTGGTCTGACAAACGGTCTGACATGGACAACCGTTCCGTTTTCCATTAACGACCTTTTCAAATCAACCGCCCAAATGTTTCTCTCTCATACGCACTCACATTCAAATCCTAAAAATACCCCCTACTGTTTCATCTTCGTCTTCCTCACTACTTATATAAACCTCCTAAGAACCCTAAAAATCGACTAAGTGTCTTGTGCTTCTGCTACTCTCACTACTTCCCAAATTGCTCACAGAAACAACCCCTTTCTACCAGTATTTGTTGGTGATGATGTACAGAAACACTCATCAGTCACCACAATGCTAACCCTGAAACCCACTAACTACAATGCCATCCTCACAATCCCCAAAAACTATGTGGGGAAAGGCTATGACCAAATGGTGGAGTTTTTGAAAGTTCATCCATTGAACTACGCCATGACTGCTAGTCCTGGTGTCCTGTACCAGGAGATGGTGTATGAGTTCTGGTACACCTGTGCCTACAATCCAGATACCAAAGTCATCAAGGGCACCATACTCAATGGGACTCAGACCATTGAGATCAACACTCGTCTGCTCAGGGAAGTTCTTCGACTCCCTGTGGTTGAACAATATGATCAGCCACAGCCTAAAGATGAACAGATGAAGAATCTGCTGCACTTCAGTGGTGTAGCAGAACCAAAAGTTGGAGCAACGCTGTTCAGAAAGGATTTGTCTCCTACTTACAGTTTCTTATTCGCCTCTGTGGTGATGTGCTTCAGCAGCAAAGTTGGTTCCTTTGACCAACTGAGCCGTGATGAAATTCCTGTAGTTCTGTAGCTTGTGGATGGAACTACAATAGACACGGCTAAGTGGATTTTCATGAATTTGAGGAACCTAGTGCAGCAGGAGACACGACCAGCTGTTGTTCGATATCCCAGGTTTCTGAGCCTCATCTTCAAGCATATTTGTGGTGAGCATTTGTATAACTCTCAGCCTTTACTTCATACTGCTGCATTCCCTGTAATAGGGAATAGAGTTTTCTATACTCCTGTTTTCCCAAATGAACCTCCTCTATCAACACCAATGAGGAGGTTGTTAGGATTGGTGGAAGGACCCTCTGATGTGAGGGTGGATCCAGAAGCTGCTCCCAGAAGAAAATCCAAATCCAGGGCCAAACTTGTTAAGAGGACCCTGGAAACCACTAAAGTTGGGCCTGTCCACAAGAAGGCCAAAACAGCTTAGTTTGAGTTTGCATCCTCAGCCTCTGTGGCTGAGGGGGTGCAGACTCCTCACCCTGGTTCATTTGTTGAACCTGAAGCCTCTGTGACTGGTGCCTCTGTGGCACCTGAGACTATGAAACAGGCCAACCCACCTGTTTCTGACCCAGTCTCCAAACCTGTCCAGTCTGAACCTCTCATCTCCTCTCCAAAATCCCCAACCTCATCTCACATTTTATACCAACGCAAATCCCTAGCCAAAAAGAAACCAACAGCCCAAACTAGCCCCTCTGTTCCCTCTCAACAGGGTTCAGTTGAAAAAGAAGCAACCCCTGCTGCCTCTCCTATTTTGGGAGAAGGATCAGCACAATTGGAGCCTGCTTCACTCCACCCTGTGTCAACCCCAAGTCAGCCTAGACCCTCTGGTTCCTCCCAACAGGAGCCAGTTGTACAAATGGAGACAGCCACATCAACTATTCCAGCCTCCCAACAGGCTGAGAATATTGAAAGACAGGAGTTCTCTCCACTCCATAAAAAGTCCACACTGTCCCCACCTCATACTTCTCTATACCCTGAGTCTGCACGAGGTGTCCACACTACTGGCTTAGACCATCCAGTAGCTCAGCCTCCATTTTCTGTTCCTCATGATGCAGCTGTTCTACACCAAACAGCTGTTGAAGGACCAACCACTCAAGCTGATGAACCTCAGGGAATAGAACATCCCTTTGGTGAGGCTACTCCCTCTATGCAAACTCCATCAGCAGGTTTCACCACTGCTGATGTTGAAATGCAAATTCCAACTCCCCATGATGAGGTACCTTTAAACCAAGGTACTGCAGAGGGAACAACCACTGGCCTTCATGAAGGTACTGCAAAACAAGCAGTGTCTGAAAGGCTACCATCCTCTACCCACTCTCCTGATGATGCAGCTACAGCCACTGCTGAAGGACCCATAGACCCTTCCAAGCTGGGCCACATTACTTTTGCCCAGGCTATGGAGCTTCTTTCTAAAATACCCTCTCCTTCTACATCACATCCCCATACACCAGCCTCATCCTCATCATCTCCATCTAGTCAATCAAAACAATCCACCCATACACCTCCATCCCCTAAAGAACTGCCTTTGAAGGATCAACTTTCCTTGCTGACCAACAAAGTTGGATCTTTAGAAACTTCAATGTCCTCTCTACCCTCTCTCATTTCAGACTCTGTGTCTGAACAGCTTAGGGGATTCTTTGATCTGTTCAAGGATTCCTTCCCAACCACTCCACAAACTGACAACTCCTCACAGCTGCTTGCACTCACTGCACAGCTGCAAAATGTCTCCACCTCCCTCTCCTCAATTCTTTCACTCCAACAGGACTCTGTGTCCTCTATGACAGCCATATCCCAACAGCCGTCATCTCTCCTCACCACTTGCATTTCTACCCTTCCTACCACTCTGGCTAGCTTAAACACCTTAATAGGCTCTCTATCAAATTCTGTGTCATCAAATCTTGCTGATGTGCAGGACTCTCTTGAGTTACATCTTGCACAGCTCCAAAGTTTGCTGTTCACAGCTTCTAATCGGGACAACATTCTTAAGCTGACCTCCTTTGCTGATACCCAATCATCCTCTCTTCAAAGCTGACTTTCCCAACTTGCAGAGGTGAAGGACAACCTGGCTTTCTTAGTGCATAGCCTGGTTGGTCCCAAGCCTGCTGCCAAAAGTGCTGGCAAGCCTGCTGACTTCGTGTCTTCAGGCAGACCAGGTGTTGAAGGTGCTGGTCCATCTCCTTCAAAGGGGGAGAAGTCATCTGCCTCGAAGACCAAGTCTAAGGGGGAGAAAACTTCTTCTCCTAAGGAGAAATCATTACCTACTGGTCAACCATCAGGAGCATCTGCAACAGGTACAATGGAAGGTGCCTCTCAAGCTGCTCAGCCTACTCAGGCTGAATCTCCAAACCCTGCTCAGTCTAAGGGGGAGGATATCATTTCTGAGGCCAGGCCAAGCAAAAGAAGGAGGCATCTCATTTTAGAGGAAGAAGAAGAGGAAGATACTCCTGAGGCTGTTATCACTACAGCAGCTAAAGGAAAAGAAAAAGCAGCAATTGATCCTAAACAGCAGAAAGCAGCAGACTTAAAATTTCACAAAGCCAGGGCAAAGGAAATGGGTCTTCCCATGGATAAATACTTTGAGTTCAGAGATGAACAACTTAAAGCCCTGGAAGCTCTAAAAAAAGAAGAAGCCTCTGCCAAAGCTGCCAAAACTTTTGCACTTCAAGAGGAAAGCAAAATCAAAATGCCCTCTTTGGATGTGCAAAAGAAACTGATGGAAGTTGCTAAGGGATCAGCTGGTGAGAAGGAAGTTGAAAAGGAAATGGATGCTCAGGTCTCTGTAACCATATCAAAGCAAGCATCCTCTGCAAGGGCCCAGTTTCATTTTGACAACTTGGCAAGGAAAAAGTTTCAGGATGTTGCTGATAGAAGGCTTGCCAAGGAAGCAATTGTCAAAGCTGTCCCCACATAAAAAAAAAGGCAGACAGTGGAAATTGCAGATAACCAGAATTGGTGCAACAGGCCCAGAGCTAGAAACTTATGACTACACTGATGTTGCACAGATGGGGTACAGGGAATGGGTTGAGCTGGCAGTTGCCCTGAGCCAGTCTAAGTCAGAAACGGCTAAGACTATCAGGGCATATATTAAGAAGCTGATGGAGAGAGTGCAGGATCTTGGCCTGATCTCAAAAGAAGTAAGTGAGGGTGTCTCTGTGACATACCCCAAAATAAAGGCCAGGAGGACAAGAAAATATTCTGAGCTGGAGCAACTCCTTACCTTAATTGAACAGGGTGATTATGCTCTTGAGATGAAAGGAATTGACTACAGCCTGCCTAGTGGAGTAGAGTTTGAAGAAGGCAAGATAATTGAAGAACCTGAGTTGGGGGCATTTTTTGTAGATCCCTTAACACAGAAGAAATGCTTTCAGAGAGCATCAGATCTATACAAGGTGGATCTGAGACAGCTTGCAGCCTTTAGACTTGCAGCTTCATTCAGGCAGTCAAGCAAGTGGAGAGCAGCCATCTGGGATCAGCTTAAAGGCTGCTATGAGAGAGGAGAACTTCAAGATCCCAAGTTTATGATCCTCAGAATTGATATTCAAGATCTAGAGGAAACAAGGGATGAGCTTGAAAAGATGTTTGAAGGACCACCTCCACTGGAGTAAAGTCCATCTACCATCAGGGTAGGTGAAGAATGGAAGTTGTCCATCTGTTGGACAGGCTTGCCATTATCTGCTCCCAAAATCAACAGTCCAAAGTGTTGAACTTTTTGTACATTAGTTGTACTTTGTTACATATGTTGTAACTTTGCTTATTTACATCAGTTGTAATATACATTAGTACATTAGTTGTACTCTTGTAAAAACATGTGTTGTTTTTATGTAATCAAAATCAGTATATATAAACTGATCTTTTACTTTACTTAAATGTTGTAATTTCTTTTCAGCAAGATGTATTGTAAAAATGTATAGTGATTATTGATTAAATCAGCTTAGACTGATTATTGCAAATAGGGGGAGATTGTTAGGCACAAAAAGGCCTCAGTCAAACCTGCTGTACATCTGAGGGGGAGATTTTTAATCAAACCTGTTGATGCACTTGAAGGTTGAATTTAAGGCCTGTTATATGCCTTATTGAAACCTGAAAGTGATTTGCAATATCAGCCCAAAGCTGTTTACCATGTTGCATAAGTTGCAACAAAGGCAGTTTGTCCAAGCTGATCTATCTGCTGAACAGGCTGGACATAAACTGTCTACGCTGCTCTGTTCTCTTGAGCAGCTTAGGCAGTTTACAATTATTCTGTTCTTTGTGGACAGGTTAAACACTTTATGGAATATGTTTCCAAGTCCTCATGTATTGTTTTTGGCTACAAGATCAGTTTACAAGTCGAAGACAAAGTGGAAAACAGAACTGCACAGCCTGCCCACGCTGTTCTGATTACATGAAGACAAACGGATATTTGAAAAGGGTGACAGACCTTTTCTTAAATCAAAATGGCATTAACAAAAGAAGAAAGATGCAAAGTTGACATTCCTCTTTTGGTTAAAGTCTTATGCCACAGTGACAAAAAGGAAAAGACAAAGATTCTGCCATGTGAAGACAAAGATACTTTATCAGAACGTGCAGAAAGGTGCTTTGTCCTTTTGGAAAGACTCTCCACTATCTCATCTGTCCAATGAAGAAGCTTCACTGAGATTCACCTTTTGAGTATAAAAGGAAGTTCTAAGGATTATGAGATATCAAGAGTGTGAAATCAGAACGTGCATTGAAGTGTGTTATTCCATGCATGCAAGTCTGCTTATATAAAACAGTAGAGTGTGTCTAAGTTGTTCGTGTGTAAGTTGTCCATCTGAGTCTTGTAAAAAAAGTGAGTGCATCTAAGTGAGCATAGTCATTGTATCTAGTCTGAGTGTGTCTTAGATTAGTTGAACAACTGTTGTATCTGTCATCTCAGCTTTAACCTTTCCGCATTCAAGCTTGTTAGTAATTAACACTTGTTAATAATATACACAAACATTGAGAAAAAGATTGTTTAAGTTTTAAATAGCTGTATTCACCCCCCCTCTACAGCTTAGAGCTATACACTTGGGAAACCTTTTGGGACCTACATATATATATATATATATATATATATATATATATATATATATATATATATATATATATATATGGGTGGGTGGGTTCAATAGAGAACCTCTATGCATCGAAGACCCTTGGAGAACCACAATGCATCTTGAAAAAATCGTAATGCATCACATGGAAGTCGATACATCATGCGGGAATTTGATGCACCACATGGAAATAATGATGCATCACGCGGGAAATGTGATGCTTTTGTGGTGGTGCATAGGTTCTCCATTAAACCCCTTATATATATAGTCTGGTTTAAAAAAGTAACTCTCGAAATCAAGTGCACCCAAAGGTACCAACCTTAAAAAACTTTTTAAAATTTTTTTTTGACATAACCATGTTTAATTTAATGTTATACGCATGATATATGAATTTCACAGGGATTCACACTTTCTGTATCCTTAAAAATTATTTGAATGCTTAATGCATATTTATGTGAATGGTAATCCAAGTGAATGATCATTCACACCATTCACATGATCTTTTTTTTATCATTTACAAGATTTATGATGTTGCTTCTTTTGAAAAAAAAGTCTTATAATGTTGTCTTATACATGTCTATTCAAAAAAGATATATGTGAATGGTCATTCACGCTGGAATCTCATAGGTACGCTGATAAACCTGATTCTATATATATATATATATATACATATATATATATATACATATATATATATATACATATATATATATACATATATATATATATATATATATACAATATACATATATACATTATATATATATATACATATTATATATACATATATATATATATATATATACATATATATATATATATACATATATATATATACACATATATATATACATATATATATATATATATATATATATATATATATATCCGTCGAGAATACAGTGACTTTAATCACAAGCTGTATATGTGACACCCATCACTTTCCAAACTATAATAATACATCATATAGCATGGTATGTGAGGCGAAGTGAAATTCATCAAACAATGGATCTGTTAGGCACAAAAAGGCCTCAGTCAAACCTGTTCTACATCTGAGGGGGAGATTTTATAATCAAACCTGTTGATGCATTTGAAGGTTGAATTTAAAGCCTGTTATATGCCTTATTGAAACCTGAAAATGATTTGCAATATCAGTCTAAAGCTGTTCTATATGTTGCATGTGTTGCAACTAAGACAGTTTGTCCAAGCTGCTCTTTCTGCAGAACAGGCTGGACATAAACTGTCTACGCTGCTCTACCACTGTGAGCGCTTGGGCATTTTTATAAGTGTTTTCTGTTCTTTGTGAACATGAACCTGTTCTTTGTGACAGGCTAAACAACTTTATGGACATTCGTTTCCAATCATCATGATTGTTTTTGATACAAGATCAGTTTAACAAAATCGAAGAGCAATAGTGGAAAACATAACTGCTCAGCCTGCCAGCTGTTCTGTAACATGATAGACAAAAGGTTATTTGAAAAGGGTGACAGACCTTTTTCTTATGATCAAAAATAAGGCCTTTACAAGTGAAGAAAGACGCAAAGTTTGATCATTCTAAATTAGTTAAGGCATGCAGACAGTAGACAAAGTAAGAAAGACAAACGTTCTGCACATGTGAAGACAAGTCTGCTTTTCAGAAAAGTGCATGATAAAGGTTTATGTTGTCTTTTTCAACAAGACTTCTCCTTTTTCATTCCGTCCAATGAAGATGTTTCTCTTAGATCCTATAAGTGAGTATAAAAGGAAGCTTCTAAGGTCAGAAAGAAGTGTGAAGAAAGCTAAGTGCTGAAACCAAGAGTGAACGTGCAAGTGTGATTTTCATGCATGCAAGGCTTCTGTGTAAACCAGCATCTGTGTGTCTAAGCTGTTTTACATAAGCTGTTTCCTTAAGTCTTGTAAACACAGTGAGTGCTTCTTAGTGAGTGTATTCATTGTATACTAGTTTGAGTTTGTCTTAGACTAGTGAGCATACTGTTGTATCTGTCATCTCAGCTTGAACTATTCCGCATTCAAGCTTGTTTGTAATTAACAAATTGTTGATAATACATACAAACATTGAGAAAAGAGTGTGTAGTTTTTAAATTGCTGTATTCACCCCCCTCTACAGCTTATAACTATATACTTTGGGAACCTCTCGGGACCTACAGGTACCCTAAACCGTTTTTACTTTTAGTAACATACACTTGACCTTAAATCTTATTAGGTATATATGAGATTTTTCCTAAAATCAAATAAGATAATAATTTGAAATTTAAGAAAAATAGTACTTGCATAAAATATACAAAGTCAAAATAGCAAAACACAACAGTTAAAAATTTAACAATTAATGAAAATACAAACATAAAAAATCATTTTAATGCATCAGATAATAAAAAATTGACTTGATAATATTATTAATAAAAATTTGTATCTTTATTTCATAATGTTTATCAAAATTAAATAAATGAATAAAATAAATTTATATTTGATGTTGAATTAAACTATTACCTATATGTGCATAATAATAAGGGTTATTATCAAAAAAACCATCCGAACTTTAATCATTTTTTCGGTTTAACCAATCAAATTTTTTTTTTCCAACCGATCAAAACACTAACATTTTCATTTGTTATTGTTTTGACTATTTTACCTGTTATCATAGGTAATTTGGTAACGTGGCAATTACGTGACGTTTTTTATCATTGAAAAAACCACTCGAACTTTCAAGATTTTTTTGGTTTGATCACCATCCTCTTAAAGTAAAAATTAAAACTCGGAAAACCGATATTCAATGTAATCAAACATATCTTTTCATTTTTTATCAATAACAGTAATATATCAAATTAAAATCAATTCATTTTTATTTTTAAGTTTTTTCAAAACTGATTATGAAATTTTATAATAAATTTTTAGTTTTTAATTTTCTATTATTTTTTATTTTTTAAAATTTTTTAATTATATAATTACAATCGTTAGTGATTACTATTTAATTTTTAAATTTATTTTTTGATGATCCTTTAAAACATTCAAACCCTAACAAACTTGATGAGCACTACAAAACCTTAGAGAATTAAATTGATTAGAATCTGTTTTGATTAACACAATGATAATGAAGAACTGATGAAGTAGAAAATGATGATAATGAATAAGCAAAAGAGATCAATGAAGCATCGTTGTTGATAAAAACAATATGCTGATGAAAAAAGACAGAATCAGTTTTCTCGAAATTAATGTTTATTTTAATCATTTGATGTTATAAGCAATATAATAATAGAAATTACAAAAATCTGAACATCAATTAAATTAGAGATTAGATCACGAAAACTAATAGAGTGGTTAAAGAAAAAGAATTATGAAAGTTCGAATAGTCTTTTTGATAAAAACTCTAATTCATAACAACAATTGACCGGTCAAACAGGTTACCGGTCAAAAATGAATGGCTAAACCAATAAATTTGAAAGTATAGTGATTAAACTAGTAGAAATAAAAGTGTAGTGATTTAATCGGTTGGGGAAAAAATTGAATGGTTAAACCGAAAAAATCATAAAAGTTTGAATGGTTTTTTCGATAATAACCCTAATAATAAACCGACATCCAATAAAAAAATATTTTTTATTGTGTCATTATTTAATTAAAAAAATAAAAATTAAGTGATTGCAAATCACCCGAGCAACGCACGGGTATTTCACTAATTAATTAGTTAATTAATGTACATGAAGGCATGAAGCCAATGTATAGAGTTTAATTGATAGTTGAAAAAACGTATGGTCTACAACTACGTAGTGGAAAAAAAAGGATTTATCAACCAATATTTCTTCTCATATTTATCATCATACATTTCACTTCGACCCTAAATCCATCTATGTATATATATTCTTAATTGAACTCCCATCTAAGTTAATGAATAAACTTTAGTTTGTCTAGAAAGCATCCAAAGCATGTCCTATGAGAAATGCCTCACCATCTACACATGTGTTCTCACAACAATCACCATGGCAGCATCCACAAATTTCATCCCATTTATTCTTCCTCTTCCTTTCTACCAAATCTACTTGAAACGGGACTTCAATCTTCATACCTATACGAACGGACTGTTCTTTCATGTCTTTTTTCTTTGACTTCATTGTTACCCATCTCTCGATTTCCATGTTTGGCGACTCAAAAGCATCCCTCCATGTCATCATCGTTCTTCCTAGGAGTTTCGAACCTTTAAACAACGCAACCGTATTGCTCCTCAAACGAAGCTCCATAAGAATCCTACCATGAACAAGCATATCCATGGAGTGCTTTGTCCCAATGCAATCCAAAGAGAATGATTTGTTCCAAGAAAATTCTCCATTTGAAGACACTTCTTGGGTATTTAAACACACCCTTTTGTTGTTTCCAGCCAAAAGATAGCATCTAACAAACAAGTGACCATTGGAGTTGGTAACTTGAACATTTTTAGCATTCATAATATTCAATTCACAATGAAGAGATGATAGACTTGTTAGTGCATCCATTTTACGTGTGTTTTGAGTGTTCTATCTTTGAGTCGATGAGAGAGAGAGAGAGAGAGAGAGAGAGAGAGAGAGAGAGAGAGAGAGAGAGAGAGAGAGAGAGAATTGTGTTTACTAAATTTGGAGTTGAATTGGTGTTCTATTTAATGTGGGTGGAAAGATAACCCAAAATCTAATATAAAAGTTCACAAAATCAACCGACCCAACTAGAACCTTTCTAATTGAATGTCTAGTGCATATTTAATATACTTGATGGATTTTGAGATCTTTTACTTTAGATTTGTGAAATCAATCAATGGAAATATAATAATAACATACAACATCTTTAAGAAAAGAAAATTAATCAAATCCTATGAAATCTTTGCTAAAAGATTTTGTCAATTTCACCCATTTAAATAGTTCTTTATGTACTTTAAACAAATAAAAGGTAGATTCTTTTTTGCATATTAATTTGAGAATTGAATCCCTTGGTAGAGATCGATTGAGGACGAATTACTTGTAGGCATAAATAACCTATCTATCTATATCTATACTATTAAAAGAGTAACTAAATGCCACATGGCAAGCTCTCATTTAATTTGCCACATGGCATTCTCTCATTTAATTTGTCACATGTCGCTCTCTCCTTTTGCCACATCATTTACTGATTTTATTTTTAAATTTTAAAACAAATCAATTCTATGTAAATCTAATATGGATTAATTTAATAACTAACTAACTAAAATTAAGCAAATTTTATTATTCATATAATTATTATATTATACATATGTATAAATATCAATTTCTAATGTTAACCCATGTTATACATGGGTAATAACCTAGTATATAATAAAAAAGAACACTAATTGCCACATGTCACTTTCATATTTCACTATAAAAGATAATTAAAATTTTATTTTAAATAAAATTAAAGATAAATACTATTGCTTATTTTCAAAATATATAAATATTAACAAAATAATTATTTTTATCCATCAATATTTAATATGATAAGATAATTACAAATTATTTATTCTAATAACAGAAAAGATAAATACTATTCATTGTTTTCAAAATCTATAAATATTAACACATAATTAATTATCTTTTGACAACTCATAAACTATATAATTTTCTCTATAAACCTTAAATAATATTTAAAATTTTAAAACTTAAATTATATTAATTACAAATATATAAATATATAGCATATTAAAAAAACTAAATTATATCTGAAAATAAAAAGATACGATGTTAAAAAGAGCATATATTAAAACATTTTTTTGTTTATTGTAATAAAATAAACATTATTTATTAAATATATCAATTAAAAATACAAACTAAAAAATATATGAACTTTTATACATAAATAAGGAAGAATAAAAATTGTTAAATTACGCTATTCCAATGCATCATATTATTTTTCATAGTTTTTAAATTTAAATAAAATTAAATCTAAAAATTTTATCATCAATATTTATTTATATATCTAATTAGTAAATATTTAAGAACAATTTAATATAGAATAAACTTAAATCCACATCCATCTGTATATTATGTATACTTATCTATATAATTTATTAAAATAATATATTATGTGTTTATAAACTTATGAATATATAATAAAATAAAAATGGATCATACAAATAACATTAATATATAAAAATTAAATATAAAATAATACTAATAAAATCATATTTAGTAACATTTTGTTTATTTTAATGATATATATATATATATATATACATATATATATATATATATATATATATATTATGTTTTATGTAAAAAAAATTTCAAGTTGCCGATTATATATATATATATATCGATTTAGAAAATAAAAACTTAAAAGAATGTAAAAATCTAACTATCAATCATTTATATTTAGAAAGATAGATAAAGAATTGTAACACCCTCTAAACCCAGCTAAAAGCCACGTCTTATACAATACACAAGTGGCATAAATGCAATTAATATCCATATTACAATGTCAAAGTTTACACAAACACTGATTAATTAAAACACTTCACAAAACATAAACAACCCTGATTAACGTTTAACCCAACGTACAGAACCGACCGGAACCCAAATATTCACATATAGACCCGATACAATTTATCCCAAAATTCCCAACAGAGCAGTAATCACATACAGTCAACAAAATGTAGAACCCTCGGCAACAGCAAGATAAAGCTCCTACTTTCGCTCAGGAGCTGGCGGCCCTATCTTCGGCTCCCCTGACAAACATATTAGTCTCGAATACGTAAGCTTCGCAGCTCGTGAGTACACAAGGGTTAGACACTGCACTAATCACATAATCACATACACACATGTCACATGGTAGCCCTACACTACGCGGCATAACACATGCCAACAAGCCTCTAATCAGAGACACTAGAGATCCAATACAGAAAGAGATTCTCATCTCAATTGGGGAATCCCTCCCCCCTGGAGCAAACCACGCCCGTGGAGGCTAACAGGAATGACGACTATATATATATATATATATATATATATATATATATATATATATATATATATATATATATATATATATATATATATATATATATATATATATATATATATATATATATATATATATATATATATACATATACATATATACATATACATATATATATATACATATACATATACATATAAATATATATACATATACATATATATATATACATATACATATATATATATATACATATACATATATATACATATACATATATATACATATATATACATATACATATATATATATATATATATATATATATGGGAACCCTACACAGGATTAAACAGAGCTACACAGCCCCGCGATAGCCCACCGCGATACATTATAATGGATCTCATGCAATATAACACATGTAAAGGAGGAAGAATCATACCTAAGGAGCAGCTCGCAGTGCCCGAACAATTCACATTATCACATATGAAACACTAACACAAAAAGACTCGGAAGACAGCGACTAGTCTTTGAAAAAGTCTCGCGTACTCACCTGGATCACCCCGCACAATCTCCCTAACTGACTGATCCGAACCCGGCCCGTAACAGTCTGTGGCAATCCCTGTATACAAATTAATTCTTCCCAGATTAATCCCAAATATCCCATAATTGTTAACATAACCAATTAAACCCCACAAAACAGCCCAACGGACCCCCAAAGCTCACACCGACCCAAGCCCACTAGAGCCGGATCGCGGCCGCACTGGCCCGATCGCGGTCCGCGCTCGAAATGGTCGTTGCGGTCACGCTTGGCGCGTCGCAACCGCGCTCACGACGAAGAACAGGTTCCTTGTTTCTGTTTCAATACTGCCCAGGAGAATTAACCTCCCAAAACTCCGATTTCAGCAGCCATAATTCATAAAATTGGTACGAAAACATTGCCAAAACATAGGCAAACCAATTCCCAACATATTACAACAATTAACACATAAATTCAAGATCAATTCGAAGGTTCGTCACCTTAAAAACTTCAAGAACACAACTTGGAGCTTTAAATCTGATTTGCAGCAATTATCTTTACTTAATTGGCTTCAATCTCACTGAATTAGTAGCATAACTATACATATACACTTCTCTTAGGTTTTGCACAAAAAGGGAAGAAGAAAGGAACGCTCCAATACATATACACACACGTACGTATCCGGTTATATCGCGGGTTCGACACCGATACCCGACCCCAATATTAAAAAGTCCACTATGAATATTATTAAATCCCATTTAATCCCGTGAATCCATAAGTATAGTTTATCCACTAAAATTATATCCCGAATCCACGTAATCCCCGTCTCGACACGTATAATCCACTATACGGGACGCAATTGGACCAACGCAATACTCAATATTATAATTTGTCAATAGGATAATTACACGTACCTGCTCGGGAGTCGGGGTGTTACAATAATAGTCATAACGAATAACAAAATTATTATTGTACTTTTATAATAATTAATATTTATATGTTTAATTTTGATTTTTACATATAGTCTATGTAAACAATTATTTCTTAAAATATCCACGTTATTCGTGGGTCCATAAATTAGTAATCTATATTCTATGTCAATTTATAAATTCTAACGGAAAGTCCTAAACTTCATATAATATCATATATACCCGACTTAAAATTTTAATATCATATATATCCTTTCTAAACTTTATTATATCACATATACCCAACATAAATTATTAATATTTAACATATCCCTCTTAACGATTATTAATATTATTAATATCATACATACCAAATTCACTCTTAACTTTTATTAATATTATTAATATCATACATACCAAATTCATTAATTTAATTATATTTAAAACTTTTAAAACTCATAAATTTTTTGAACGACAAACTAACATACTCCTATCTTTAAATTCCAACTTGCTTCCGACAGGAGTTGACTCCGTGATCTCTCACTTATATATCATCGTTGTACCAAATGGGCTAAACACCATTGGTTTTTTAAAACTCATAATTAATATTACTTATTAATTAGTGACCATTATATCCTTATTTCTTTCTCCTTTCAACTAAATTCAAAATATCATATTTACTCGACTCAAATTAATTGTAAATAGTTCATAATCAACTAATATCAATAGAATCTGCACACAAATATGGATCACCAAATGAATGATTTATATGGAGAGAAACGACGCCTACATCAAGTTCAATGAAATTGCAAGAGTTATAAACAAACCCTTTACAAAATCTATTTATACATAACACAACTTTAAAAAAATTACAAACAGGTCCCTAGACTTTACATTTATAAACAAATAACATGACTCGACAATCTTCCCATTTTATGAATTAAAGTCTAGTACCCTTCTCGATATCCCAGCTTCCGTTCAATTCTTCGTATAACCCTTTCGTTGATCAGTCGGATATCAATTTCAGACAAAAAATTAACCATCATTGGTCTTTCCATCTTAGGCATGACATCTTTTGATTTTTTTAATTTATCTTCATCAAGAATCTCTCTCAAAGCTGTAACAACCAGCTTAAGAGTTCCATCTAAGTACTTATTTAGCTCAGAGATCTTCATTGCTTTCTTCTGGTCATCCTTATTCTTATATATCACACTCAGTACGTCTACATTCACCGTTTGATATTCTCGATACTGAATATCTTTCGAATCTCTTTTGGGTGCTATCAGGTTAATCCTTCTCATTCCTCTTTCCACTCCAATCTGAAAGTCTTGTACTGACATCATAACCATCTTTGTGTGCATGAAGTGAAAGAGAGATTTCAGTGCAAACTTATAATTCCTTCTTGTTTGTTCCGGCACAGTTCATCAAATAAATCTTCAATCTTCTAGAATCATTTTGAAAAAACCAGCTTCACTAAACTTGTACTCCGTTTGATTAGTTCTTGACGGAGTAAACTCTAGATAAAATTTCTACAAAAACTTCTCTTTATCAACCCTTCTCAACTCAACTATCTTCTGCCACACTCAAACTTTCTCAAATGGTTGAGCCTTACTGTATAGAAAGCTAGCGTAGTTAACCAAATTTTTTCATATTAGGCCCAATCACTCTGAACAACTTTAAAAATATCACGGGTGCTTATTTCTTGTAAAATATTTTTCTAATCAAATAATCTTCTAAATATGGTAAACAGTTCCTCTTCTTAGTGTACTCTTTTGATTGATGCTTTGAAAGTCTCATAACTTTTTGTTTATTCAACCTCTTGTTCAGCTCTTCTTGATCAACCAAATTCAACACATCACCAATCTCCTTTTTCAATTATCTCGCACTGCTCTTCTCACTCTATGTTTTCTCTCAATTTCATCTGCAAGCATAAAGTTATCCAAAAACTTTTCCATCAGCTCCTCACCAGAAAACTTTATCTCTGGAACAACATCATCTGGCTCTCTCACAAAAATCAACGGAATATTTTCATCCTCTTCTACCTTCACAGTAGCATACTTTCTATTGGTCACATCATATCTTGTCCTAGTTTTCATCAATTTCTTAGTCACAAGATTGTACTCCAAGCCGAACAACTGAGATAGAGTGTCATCATTCACAGTAACTGATAAGTCTATAATTTATATGGTTTCTGAGTCATATTATGATCATTTTAAGCACCGATACTATGTAAAAATCCATATCATTACTCTATGTTTGTATTTCGGGGCCAAGATGTAAAAAACAAGCAATCTGAGAGAATTCAGAGCAAACCGAGCTGAGGGGGGCGCAGGCCTGCGCCACCCTGCGCTCCACATAGCGTCCCAACTGTTAAGATATGTTCTAACACACGCCAGCTAAACCCTAGCCGCATCCAGGCGCAGGGGGGTGCAGGCCTACGCCTGGCCTGCGCTAGTGCGGCGCAAAAACGCGTTTTACAGCCTGTGGAACCCTAATCTCGACCTTCCTATATATATAAGTCGAGGGGCAGCTTTGGAGAGAGTCCCGACGTGTGTGAAAGTGTGCCGAAGCCCTGCCGGAGTGCATCTACGATACGAGAACGAAGACGGTGACGCAAGCTACGCAATTACTCAGAACTGCTTTGTTGAAGAGCATACGATGAGCGGCGAATCCCATTAGCCATTTGCGGAGGATCTACGGCTAAGTTTACTGTACTTTAATTTCTCATGATTTGATGTATTTGTATTGAGTGAGATCTATTATGTGTATGCAAATGATAAGCATTCGGCTATGATTATGTATGTTTTGATTGGTAGAAGCAAGATTGTTTATCGTGGTATTATTATTTGTGCCGAGTCCATTAACTTAGGGATTAGGACAAGTATTAATATTGCATACGCTATGCCGAGATTTATTGGTTAAAACATGTTTGAGTAATTTTAGTCGCGCAATTAATTATGTCTATGTGATTGTTGCATGAAATTAGAGTGAGTAATACTTATGTCGTGGTGATCTCGTGAATGGTTATTTGTTTCTTGATTGTTTATTTACTCTGCTAGTTATTTTTGCCATTAATTTTAGTTACAAAGCGATAGCAAGTCATTGATCTAAACAAATCATTCAATTCAACCAATTCACGATTTAATGTGCTTTCAATAAAACTCACAAGGCTAACCGCCTAACCCTAATTACAAATTCACTCCCTGTGGATTCGACACTTACTTCCCTACACTAGCAGTTAGATTTAAGGACTCTTTCTGCGGGTCACAACGACGGCCCGTCAGATTTTGGCGCCGTTGTCGGGGAGTGGTAACGTTAGTTAGGGCTACAAGTTAGTTATTGTCCTTAGTTTTAAGCTTTAAATTTTAAGTAATTTAGTTTAATTTAATTTTAGTCCTTAATTTTTTTTATTATTAAAAATCAAAAAAAAAAAAAAAAAAATATATATATATATATATAATACAAAAATCCTAAAAGATAATTGTAGTCCTCTACTTTACCACCAAAAGTATAATTAGTTTAATTAGGTAATTTAATTAAAAAGTTTTTAATAGTGTATGCACACACGTCGATTGGCTAGAGGATTGCCGCTACAATTCGGGCGAAAAAGTAGCTAAATCTAACCGAAACACTGTCAGGATTCAAAAACAAGAATTAATCATGGAGAATTCAAAAGAACAAGAGGAAGAAATTCCCACTTTAGAAATTCCTAATTTAGAAGGTCCTCTGATTTCGCCACGAAATCGTGAACACGAAGAACCTTAGCGTATAACCGCTAGGATGGGTGAACAAATGAGATGTACAGTTGAGTCACATTATCGCCCTGGCGATGTGCCCGATCACTCACCTATTCGATATCCGGAAAATGAGAACGAACCCGAAGTTCGACCTCAGTTATTCCAAATTCTTCCCATCTTTAGAGGGATGCCTAGTGAGGAACCCTATGAACATGTAGCTGAGTTTACGGCTATTTGTAAAGCTAATCACATTCGAGGTATAACCACTGATAGTTTAAAACTTCGACTATTCCCTTTCTCTTTGAAAGAGAAGCCAAAATTTGGTTTGTGTCGCTACGCACCAATAGCATCACAACCTGGGATCAAATGAAGCGCTCATTTCTCGTTGAGTATTACCCTATAAGTAAATCAACTGAGAAACGAAAAGAGATCACCAGTTTCAAACAAAGACTTGGTGAACAATTCTATGAAGCATTTGATCGGATGAATGAATTTCTTAGAGCTTGTCCACACCATGAAGTTCCAAAATGGATGCTCGTCAAAAATTTCTTTGATGGTGTGAGTCAAGAAAGCCGAAACATGATCACCGCCGCTACTGGTGGCACATTCTTACGAGGCTTGGGAATTACTGAATCAACTCATTAAAGGTCTCAAAGTTCAAGCCGGTTCTGAAAAAAATATTGGAGTTCAGGTGATGGGTATAGACAATGCCTAGAAACTTGAAGTAAAAAGTGAAATCTCAGAATTCGGAAAGAGGATAGATCAATTGATAAAGGGTCGTAGCCAAAACCCCGCTGCATCAGTTAATTGGGTAATATGCGGAGATCCATCTCATCATTCTGAATCATGTTCTCAAGTGCAATCCACTAAGGAATATGCTAAAGAATTGTATGGTTTCAGAGCGCATTGGGAGAGGGACAACCCATTTTCGGGATCCTATAATCCGGGACGGAGAAATCATCCTAATTTTCGATTGAAAAATGATCAGCCTACCGATCATCAATCTAAACCAATGTATGAACCACCACCACCACGAAGATAATATCAATATGATTCAACTTCTGCTGCCAAGGATGAGCAAGATTACAATCCAAACCAACGTGATCAACCTCACTTTCATGTGGAGATGAATACGAGTTCTTCACAATTTTCAGAGTTCACAGAATTCATGAAACAACAATCGGCTTTTAACGAGATGCAGAGTCGCCAAATTGGTCAGATAGCTGAATCGCTCACAAGACGAGAGGAGGGAAAGCTTCCGAGTAACACTGTTCTAAACCCTTCGCATGCACAGTAAAGAGAATAAGTATGAAGTGAATGAAGTATCTAAGGTGACCACCCTGAGAAGTGGTAGAAAGGTAGATAATAAGATCGAAATGCTAAAAGAGCAAGAGGAAGAAGAAGACACCGACACTGAGGTCGTGTATGATGAGACAAAGGATCC
This sequence comes from Centrapalus pauciflorus, assembly GCA_020465985.1. Classification (NCBI taxonomy): domain Eukaryota; kingdom Viridiplantae; phylum Streptophyta; class Magnoliopsida; order Asterales; family Asteraceae; genus Centrapalus; species Centrapalus pauciflorus. Next base: position 76,891 of record JAANYP010000656.1, on the reverse strand, counting down.
TAAAAAGAATGAAGGTTCTAAGAAAGTTACTTTCAAGGAACCAATTAAGACAGAGATCCCAAATTCCAAAGTTGGGGAGGGGGTTAAGGATCAGGATACCACAGATCCTCCTCCTTACCCCGCCGCTCTAGAAAATCCAAAATCGTTAGATTGACGGGCCGTCGTTGTGACCCGCAGAAATAGTCCTTAAATCTAACTGCTAGTGTAGGGAAGTAAGTGTCGAATCCACAGGGAGTGAATTTGTAATTAGGGTTAGGCGGTTAGCCTTGTGAGTTTTATTGAAAGCACTTTAAATCGTGAATTGGTTGAATTGAATGATTTGTTTAGATCAATGACTTGCTATCGCTTTGTAACTAAAATTAATGGCAATATAACTAGCAGAGTAAATAAACAAACAAGAAACGAATAACCATTCACGGGATCACCAAGGCATAAGTATTACTCACTCTAATTTCATGCAACAATCACATAGACATAATTAATTGCGCGACTAAAATTACTCAAACATGTTTTAACCAATAAATCTCGGCATAGCGTATGCAATATTAATACTTGTCTTAATCCCTAAGCTAATGGACTCGGCACAAATAATAATACCACGATAAACTATCTTGCTTCTACCAATCAAAACATACAATCATAATCATAGTCGAATGTTTATCATTTGCATACACATAATAGATCTCACTCAATACAAATACATCAAAGCATGAGAAATTAAAGTAGAGTAAACTTAGCCGTAGATCCTCCGCAAATGGTTAATGAGATTAGCCGCTCATCGTATGCTCTTCAACAATGCATATCTGAGTCATTGCGTAGCTTGCGAATCACCGTCTTCGTTCTCGTATCGTAGATCCACTCCGGCAGGGCTTCGGCACACTTTCACACACGTCGGGACTCTCTCCAAAGCTGCCCCTCGACTTGTATTTATAGGGAGGTCGAGATTAGGGTTCCACAGGCTGTAAAATGCGTTTTTGCGCCGCACTAGCGCAAGCCTGTGCCCCCTACGCCCGGATGCGGCTAGGGTTTAGCTGGCGTGTGCTGAAACGTATCTGGACAGTTGTGACGCTATGTGTAGCGTAGGGTGGCGCAGGCCTGCGCCCCCCTTAGAAATCGAGATCCGCCGTTTCTGTAATTGGAATTAGGGTTTTGGAGTTATTGGGACGATCATTACCATTTTTATAAAAATTTGAGCGCGTCGGGCCATAGGGCAAGCGCAGGCCTGCGCCCCCACTGCGCCCGGGCCTCTTGCTTCGTGATCTGGGCCGTGCACTGGTCTTGGAACCCTAATTCTTTAATTTTTTTAGTTTTTACGGGTATTCTCCCCAACTTAGGCTCTTATTATCGGATTAAAATAATTCTGCTACGTGCTTAAATTTTTTATTTATGATGCGGGGTCCTATTATTTTTTTTAAATCCTAATTTCTAAACACAACTAAGTTCAAGAGAATGAATCCTCCCCAACTTAAATAATAACACCACGATAAACTATCTTGCTTTTACCAATCAAAACATACAATCATAATCATAGGCAAATGCTTATCATTTGCATACACATAATAGATCTCGCTTAATACCAATACATCAAAAAATAAGAAATTAAAGAAGAGTAAACTTAGCCGTAGACCCTCCGCAAACGGCTAATGGGATTATCCGCTCATCATATGCCCGTCACAATCATAGATCTGAGTCATTGCGTAGCTTGTGAATCACCATCTTCGTTCTCGTATCGTAGATCCATTCCGGCAGGGCTTCGACACACTTTCACACACGTCGGGACTCCTCTCAATGGCTTCCATCGACCTCTATTTATAGAGGAGTCGATTTTAGGGTTTCCAGGGCTGAAAAATGCGTTTTTGCGCAAACCCAGCGTAGGCCAGGCGCAGGACTGCGTTCCCCTGCGCCAGGGTGCGGCTATGGTTACACTGGAACTGATCTGGAAATTTTGGGGCGCAGACCTCGGGCGCAAGGGGGGCGTAGCCCTGCTCCCCGACCTGCTCGGTTCGCGATAAATTTTCTCGTGGTGCTTTGAAATGACTTCCGGACCCTGAAACACAAATATGATGTAAAAGAATGGATTTTACGAAGTATCGGTGCTTAAAATGAACATAAAATGACTCTGAAACCATATAAATTATAGACTCGTCAGTAACCTCAGGCTTTTCCATCTTTGGTGTTTGTTCAAACTCCAAAACATTCTCTTTAAAAATATCTCTACTTGTTCTTCCTCTTCTACAGTTTTCTCAGCAAGCATAGAACTTTCAACAATCTCAAATTCAATTTTCTCAGAACCAACCCATTCTATCTTTAATTTCTTCCATAACCACAATATTCATCTTCCTTATCAGATTCACCAAACTCATCTAAATCATAAAAGCTTTCAAATTCAACATGATGTATATTCAATGGAGTTGGATTCAAAATCTCATCATGAACAATCAATTGTAAATTCACTTGCGCTTCAGTACTCTTTGGTTGATCAGTCACTGATTCAACTCATTCTTATTGTCTTTCCAAATATAAAACCAAATGTCTGTCTAGGACTTCAAGCCTCTTCTGCATCTTCTCCCCCTCATTCGGATCATCTGAATGATGATCATCATGTTTATGTTTCAATCCAGAGGCTTGAGCTTTGCACGTCTCTTCTAACTTAGAAAACCTCTTTGATAACATTCCCAGAGCATTGACAATAATAGCTTCAAGGCTTGACATTTTCTCATTAACTTTTGCAAACTAATCTTTAGAAAATGCTCTCAACTCAGCAACATCATTAGATTGAGACTTGTCTGTAACAGTCTCCACAGTTTTGCCCTTCAATAACCTCTGCACACTCATCATTTGCTCAAACATCTGATCCAACCTCATGCTCATATCTCCAGTCACATTGTTTAAAGCAGCCTCCAAATGAGATTATGTCACAAATTTGAGTAAACTATCAGATGTACCTGGCTCACTTAGAGTACCAGTTGACAGAACAATAGAACTAGTGAATAGAACTTATGTGTGGCCTACATTCAGAGTTGGCAGTTATGTGGCTCTGGTAGGACTTCCATCTAATCCTTGTGAAAGTACAACAGATGTACAATATACAGATGTTTTGACGGGTACATCCCCACTTGTCACAGATGTAATCAATGCTAGTGTCCTAGGTGGTTGCTCTATGACTTGTCCATGAATAAGAAATGTACAATGGGGCAACAGTGTACTATTTTCAATATCCATAGGATCCAAATGACCCTCGGATAGATCATGAGCAAAATCATTATGAAAAATGAGATACCCTATTGTTGAAAAGAGTGTAGGTGGCAGGGAGTGTGCATGCACTACTGGGATACTGGTTTCTGCTATGCTAACTTGAGAATCAATAGTAGGCGTGGCTTCTCGGCTATTTATGGCTGGTTTCTCACTCTCCCTCTAAGTATTTTAAACCCCTTCCTCAACTCTCTGCACTTTCCTTCTCCCCATAATTGGGGCATCAACACCTCCACCAGCATTATCATCACCATCCTCATCTCCTCCATCATGACTTCTCAATACAGATAGAGTAGCATTTGAATCCACAGATGTTTCTCTTTCCTTGCCCTCACTATCACCCCTCTCTAAATTTCCCCTCGTCTCTAAACCCAGTTCAGAAACCCCTTGTTGTTGAACACCACTCAGGGTGGCTCCTTAGGTAGGAATCCTCGATTTTTGAAGTTCCATTGGAGCATGATCAATTCTATATAGCCTCGCACACTCCCTCAGGATTAGAAAATTTCAACAAAGCTTCAGGAATGGGAAGAATATTGGCCTTCAGATCATCTCGTTTGTGTACAAACTCATCATGACATGATTAAGGCATTGTTGAGAATCAGCTCTCTTTGGTATCTTATCATTTGCCTTCAAAATTCCTCGAATCAAGATTTGAATGAAACTTTGAAGTGGCACAAACCTCCTTGCCCTATCAGTTGCTTTCACAAGAACAACTTCTTTCTTATCCTTCCAAATACAATGAGAAAAATCATAGTGCTTATTGAAAGCAACTCCATGAATCATCCACAGTGATGGATACTACACTTATCCACTCCGGTATGTTTTAAGGTCATACATATGTTGATGATACAAAATAGAGTATACCATTCACCATTCAAAACCATTTCTATGAAATAATGAAACTCTTGGTAGTGGTCGTGTGTACCCCAGTCCAATGATGTCCCTACAAATTTGTTCCTCTTGAGAAAAATTCTTCATAGTCAACAAGATCAGAAGTTATCCATGTCCATCTTTTATGGTATATACATATTATGCCTCTGCCTGGCCAAAGTAATTTTGCATTTAAACTGAATGATGATAATTTTGAAGTGATGATCACCAACATCAGGAAAGAATTTGACTGTATGCCAAAACTGATGCAAGTAAATCAAAGGGATAGTTGGCTTGTACTGTAGTAGATAGCCCAAAGGGTGTCCTTTCAGGATCTTAACAATCACTGGATGTGTAACTTTAATGACAAAGGTGTCAAGTCTATGATTATTAGAAGTAGAAATTGTTTAGGCTTGACAAGTTGAGTTTCATATACCGATATTTTTGGTGAAGGACCAGCCATGGAAGCTGGACTTATAGATTTAGATTGTAGTGTATGGTTTGAAGATGCTTGTGATTCAGAAGAATCAGAAAACATGGGTGGCTGATGGATTAGAAGATGTGTGATGTGAATGGGATGACATTGTGAACCTGGAAAAATAACAAATATGTTAGTAACTACAGGTAAACAATGTAATCAGACAAATAAAGAAAAATATTGTGGCACCCTTGCCACAACAACCACCAATTACAATACACCCAGGATTAATCATCAACATGCAATAACATAATGATCTGACAACCTAAATTTAAGTGCGGAAGCATTAAAAACATAAATAAGTAGTACAACAAGTGTTAAACACCCTACGGTACTATCAGGTACCAAATCCAGGTCTACACACCCATACATTTATTACAATCATCCAGAATATATTACATCGTTTGTCCCACAACATAATTACCGATTAATTAGCAGATATCTTCCAAATCTTCCAAGTCGACCTAACTAGAAGGTCCAGCAGTAGATTTTCCCTTTCCTGTAAAAATTACAACAACTAAAACGTAAGCGAATGCTTAGTGAATACAAAGATTGCGCATATTATAAATATTTATGAAGCCCAAGAGTAACCCCGACGACAAACGTCGTATACTCTCTTCGTACACCAAGTACGGACCAGAGCCGCAGCCCCTTCGAGCCCAAGGCTCGGCATTTACACATACCATCTGAGACAAACGAACGATCAGGGATGACATACTGCCTACCGGACCTGGAGGGATCAGCTCCAGCGTCATATAGCGCAGTAACATCAGAGTAATCGATGCGACCCACCGGTCCATCACTAGATGCACAACAATCGAACGGACATGCAACAAGTAAGAATGTGCATCTAAATCTACGCAAGTTAGTAGAAATCCAACCAAACAAGTGAAACAACAGGTCTCAGCAGGCAAAGCTTAACATAAATCAGATATAATCATGCGAAATTTACTGTACTCACAGTGGGTGCGTATTATCTTTAAACCGATATTATTTCTCTTCGGGCTTTCAACCGGATTCCACCAAGTACCCCACTGTGGGTTAAACAACACCACAAGGGACTTGTTATATCAATTACAACAAATTCCTCATATCATTATCCGTTTAATTCATAAAAATCAAGTCTCGTAAGTTTTGCAACGTTTTCCCCCATTTCGGGTCTACATTCAAATTTAACCCATAACTAAGTTTGAAACCCATTTCAAGTTCACAACTTGACCTTTGAATAATTCTTGCCATTTTATGTGTTGTTTATAAGTTCCATTCAAATTATACAAGTTTAGAGAGTACATTTCTCAATTTTAGGCATTAAACTCGAATTTAATGGGTTAGATTCGAAATCAAGCATCAGATTCGAACCTTGTACATCAGATTCGAACCTAGTACATCAGATTCGAACCTCCCCTTGTCAGATTCGAATAGTCCTTCAAATCTAACATCAGATTCGAACACCACCCTTAGAATCTGATGGTACACATTCGAATCTAATACCAATCTCGAGTTTGTTCTTATATTTCGACTCTGTTCTTGACATATTCGAGTCTGTTCATCATTTCAACTTAAATCCTTCATTTCTAAGGCCTAAAATCAGTGTTATATCAAGTATGATGCATATATTCGATTCTACTATGCATATAGTATCATAATCCAGCAACATTTCAAGCAAAACAAGCTTAAATTTGCATAAAATGACAGATTCGAAAATTGTGTTCTTCAAAACCGAAACCAAAATCTTAAAAAGGTCGATTCTTACCTCAATTCGTATGAAATCTGAAATCCGTTTGTAGATTGCTGTTCTACTCCTCGATATCTTTCCGATGACGTATAATTCCCGAAAATCCGACGGTCGGTTTGTGATTTATCTTAGAGAGATGTAGAGAGAAAATTTCTAGAGAGATAGAGTAGAGAGAGAGTGTAAACTAGAAAATGAAGCCTATTGCCCTTTATATACTACTTTCGTCATTTTGCACATTTCACCACTCGACTTAACCGGTTTCATAAAATACTGATTTAATCTTAGATATATCATAAATAGCTTTTTAAATTCATAATAATCCACAAAATTGATTCTGAATTCAATTTTCTCAAAATAGCAACAAACTTTGCTAAATATCCAATATGCATAATAATCGCCCAAATTCAACTTAAATACATAACTTTCCACCTAATTAATCAAAATACATCAAAATAAGTCCGAGGATGTTACAGCATGGGCTCCACCACGCTCAACTTCGTCCTCGAAGTTACTCGGACTCAAACAACTTCGGATACTTTCTTAACATTTCCGACTTAGCTTCCCACGTATGATTTGCTCCTTTATGATGCTTCCAGCGTATAAGCACCATTTCTATCTCCTTGCTCCTTAATTTCTTCAACTTAGTATCCAGTACACACTCCGGCTCTTCAACATACCGAAGCCTTTCATCAACTTGTAGTTCAGTATGGTCGGCCCAATCCTCGTTTCCAGTGTTAAACGATTTTCGAAGATTCCCAACGTGAAATACTGGATGTACGCCCGACATCCCTTCAGGCAATTCTAATCGATATGACTGATTTCCAACTTTTTCAACAATCTTAAAGGGTCCGACAAATCTCGGAGCCAATTTGCCCCTCTTAACAAAACGAGTAACACCCCTCATGGGTGATACTTTCAAGTAGACCCAGTCATTCACTTCAAAATTGATCGGCTTGTGCCTCCGATCATAGTAGCTTTTCTGACGATCCTGGGCCGCCTTCATGTTCTGCCTAATCAACTGTATCTTCTCGTTTGTTTCCTGAAGCAGCCGGCCCAGCGATTGGTGTTTCACCCGTTTCTCTCCAACATGTAGGAGTCCTACATTTCCTTCCATACAAAGCCTCGAACGGAGCTTTCTTAATCGTAGCGTGGTAACTGTTGTTATACGAAAATTCTATGAGTGGCAGATGATCGTCCCAATTGCCACCGAGATCTAACACACACGATCTCATCATGTCTTCAAGCGTTAAGATGGTCCGCTCACTCTGACCATCAGTTTGCGGGCGGTAAGCTGTACTCATTGCTATCCTTGTCCCTAACCCTTCTTGCAAAGCCGACCAAAAATTTGAAGTAAACCGGCTGTCCCGGTCCAATACTATGGACTTAGGCACTCCATGCCTAGAAACAATCTCGTTCATGTAAATTTGAGCTAATTTCTCCAACGAATAACTTTCACGAATCGGTATGAAGTGAGCCGACTTTGTTAACCGATCCACGATTACCCAAACCGCATCATGCTGTCGCTTAGTCTTCGGCAGTTTCGTAACAAAATCCATAGTAATGTGCTCCCACTTCCATTCCGGAATGGGAAGCGGTTGCAGACTGCCATAAGGTTGTTGATGCTCGGCCTTTACCAACCGGCAAGTCCTACATCGTTCAACATACTGGCCGATATCCTTCTTCAATCCCGGCCACCAAAAGTCTGCCTTTAAGTCGTTGTACATCTTTGTGCTCCCGGGATGTACAGAAAATTTAGATTGATGCGCTTCTTCAATGATAACATTTCTCATACCACCATACTTTGGCACCCAAATCCTTCCGTATACACCTTTTAATCCAGACTCGCTAGTTTCCATATTCTTAATCTGTACTCTAATATCCTCAGCACCGACATTTTCTTCTTTCAAAGCTTCTAGTTGGGCAGCTTTGACATCGTTAATGATCGTGGAACTTAGTATAGTGGACGTCATCATATAACAGAAATCCTTAGCATAAGCTTTCCGACTCAAGGCATCGGCTACTACATTAGCCTTTCCGGGGTGATAAAGAATTTCACAATCGTAATCTTTTATTAGTTCCATTGACCTACGTTGTCTCATATTAAGTTCCTTCTGGCTAAAGATATACTTCAAGCTCTTATGGTCCGTATAAAGTTGACACTTAGTACCGTACAGGTAGTGCCTCCATAATTTCAATGCAAACGTTACTGCAGTCAACTCGAGATCATGAGTCGAATAATTCTTCTCATGCTGCTTCAACTGTCTTGAAGCATACGCTATAACCTTCCCACGCTGCATCAATACAGCGCTTAACCCTAACCTCGAAGCATCGGTATACACCACAAAGTCATCATTGCCCTCAGGTAAGGCAAGTATCGGTGCCTCACTCAAAGTCTTCTTTAAAACGTCAAACGCCTCTTGCTGCACAGTCTCCCAAACAAAAGGCGCATTCTTCTTCGTTAAAGCAGTCAAAGGAACTGCAACCTTAGAAAAATCTTTGATAAATCTCCGATAGTATCCTGCCAACCCCAGGAAACTTCTAACCTCAGTAGCTGAACACGGCGGCTCCCAGTTCTTTATTGCTTCAACCTTAGCCGGATCTACTGAAATCCCGGCTCCAGATATAACATGTCCTAGAAACTGTATCTGTTGTAGCCAAAACTCGCACTTTGAGAACTTGGCGTACAACCTTTCTTTTCTTAACAACTCCAACAGTTCTCTCAGATGTTCAGCATGTTCTGCTTCAGACTTAGAATATACCAGTATATCATCAATAAACACTATCACCGACTTATCCAACATCGGTCTACAAACCCTATTCATCAAGTCCATAAAGACAGCTGGGGCGTTAGTTAATCCGAAAGGCATTACCAGGAACTCGTAATGTCCATACCGAGTCCTGAATGCTGTCTTTGGCACATCTTCCTCTCGAACCTTCAATTGATGATATCCCGATCTCAGATCAATCTTAGAAAATACACTAGCCCCATGTAACTGATCAAACAAGTCGTCTATCCTCGGCAGAGGATACTTGTTCTTAATCGTCAATTTATTCAGCTCCCGGTAATCTATGCACATCCTCATCGTGCCATCTTTCTTCTTTACAAACAGTACTGGAGCTCCCCACGGCGATGAACTCGGCCGAATAAAGCCCTTGTCCAACAATTCCTGGAGTTGTGTCATCATTTCTTTCATCTCGGTTGGGGCAAGACGATAAGGAGAACGAGCTACCGGTGCAGCTCCGGGGATCAGATCAATTCGAAACTCAACTTGTCTCTTAGGCGGCACGCCAGACAAGTCTTCCGGAAACACATCCGGGAATTGTGAAACAACCGGCACATCGGCCAAAGTTCTCTTCTCTGCCTTAGCTCATCGCTTATGCTAAGTATTGATCACATCCCTTTGCAACAAGATTTCGAGCTTTTGCAGATGTCTCAAACACAGATCCCGCTGCTATCCTCTACCCATATACACTAATATCACACAACCACGCCCTCTCGTGGTAGTTATCTTTTCTTCGCTCTTACACAAATAGTGGAGCTTCAATTCTCCGATCAACACAGTCCATCCCGACTATGACATCAACTCACTGAATTCTACGGTAAATCACGAATCCAAATTGAAGACTGACCTTCATACTAACGTGCAGTTACGTGTAGACATGGATCGTACTTTTCAACTAGAGTGTTGCTTCTGCTTTTATATCAAAACAGCAATAATCTAGATAATGCATGGCAAATCTTTGCAAACTAGTAGAAACAAACGACCTATGGACACTCGAATCAAATTAAAAACGTCCTGCATGGGAGATATTAACTAATAGACTGTACACGTGACGACTCCGGAATTTTTCCCTTGCTTCCTCTGGAAGTTATCTGCAAAGCACGAGCAGGTGCCCTCTTGATGACCCCCGGTAACTGAACCAACCACTCGTACAACCTCCGACGAGCGGTTCGATGATGGACGAAAAAGCAGCCTTGGCGCATTCTTTCCTACAATTCCATTGCTCTATAGTGACCCCCCAAACACCTTATAGAAGGCACTCCACCTTCCTTTGGGCAGTCGATTCTGAACTGTCCCTGGCCCCACAACAAATAACAGCCGTCCGTTAGGGCATTTGTTCCAATATGCTCCAGGTTGACATTATGTTGCATTATGATTGGTTCGTGTTGATAGATCTGCCACGAGCACGACCAGCGATCAGCAAGAACCAGATGGCGCGCGAAACGACTGCTGTGCGAGTATTGCAAGACCGGGAATTATCCCGAGTAATCCTCCCTCCCATTTGGCCGCTCCCAGGCTGAGGCTGTGTCGGATTGGTGGGAGCACACAGACCCAATAGAGAACCCCCGCCCTGACATATCAAAATCTGCTCTACAATTTCTGGCAGCCTCAAGTAAGCACAGGGTACAAGCATGCCTCAGCCCGCTAATCAAGTCAGGTCCCTAACTCACTTTCTTGTGCCCTATGAGGCCCAATATCAAGTACGCTCACGTCACCTTTTCGGTCGCCTACTGATGCGACGTTGAACTCGTAACTCGCACAGCATATTGGGCACGATCTCGTTCCTCGTACCAGCGCCATAAACCCTGCCCTAATCCCGACGCTCATCAATGGACAGTATTGCTGAGTGACTAAGTCCTTGAAATAGCCAGTCAACCGAAACTTCTCTAATGTCAAAGCGTGTCACCATGCGCCATATCCACCACAATAGTGCTCAGTCGTGAAACACGCGAGTTGCCATAATCGAAACCATGTCCTTACTTTCAGCACAGTCGCTGATATCGGACATGTTCGCTAGTTTGCTGTTATCCATTCCAGTGCACAACAGCATCCCCTAACCGTTAAACATCTACCAGCTCCATTCCTTTAACAATCCTTAAACCGACACCCCTGTGCTTATTATTGACCCAGGTGTTGTCCATCTTAGTTCCTATTTTAACCCTCTTCCTTCCTCCTTGTTCTTTTTTCTCTTTCCTTCTCTTTTAGCATCGGACCTCATCTCGAGCCAGAAACTGTTCTTGAATCATTCGATTCTGCAGCCATCCAATGGCAGTCTATCATCTCTGGCTTCCTCTCGTGTGTCATTCCTACCAGACATGTGTCTGAAAAGATAAACATATAACGTTGTTTAGTAACATGATCAAAATTAAAGACACCATTCATTTGTCCTGTATGATAGGTCAACTTTCTTATAATTACTCGATCATACCATATTAGTCAGATCACTTATTAGCATCCACTACATATCATCACCTCAATTTGTTTGAGTCAAGACTAAAGACACGAATCCTCAACTACTTGCTCTGATACCATCTCGTGGGGCACCATTGTTTTTTTTTTTTATTTTTTTTTTTTTTTTTTTTTTTTTTTTTTTTTTTTTTTTTTTTTCTTTTTTTTTTTTTTTTTTTTTTTTTTTTTTTCTTTTTTTTTTTTTTTTTTTTTTTTTCCCACAACAACCCCCAATTACCATACACCCGGATTACTCTCAACATGCACTAAATCATAATGATCTGAACAACATAAAATTCTAAGTGACGGAAGACATCTATACAAACATAAATACGTAGTACACTACAAGTGTTAAACACCCTCGGTAATATCAGGTACCAAAAATCCAGTCTACACACCCATACATTTATGACAATCATCCAGAATACAATTACATCGTTTGGCCCAAA
>JAANYP010000656.1:0-54189 GCA_020465985.1 Centrapalus pauciflorus | reverse complement strand
GGCATTTGTTGTGGAGCTCTTGAATAATTCCGATAATATTGCATTTCAGATTGTGATCCCTGAGCTCTTACCGGTGTGTGATGCCTAATAGGAGTGTGTGACCTAACCGGAGTGTATGCTCTGCTAGGTGTTGTGCTCCTATATTGTTGTTGAGGTCCAGACTTAGACTGATTTACGACTCTATTCGGTGAATTAGTCCTAACCACTTCCTTTGTTCCAACCTTTACCGGTATTTGTTTCACAACTTGTTTTGGTGTAGCCTGCACTGTTTTCTCGGTACTCTGAGAACTACTAGTGCTCGCCACACTTGCTGAGGGCTTAACTGGTGTTGGCTTCCCTGTCTTAGGTGTAACTTCAGTTTTCCTAAGCGGACAGTTAGAAGCAACATGCCCCTTTTCATGACATCTAAAGCAGGACATCTTGTCAATGGACTTCTTGTGTGTGCCCTTAGTCTTAGGTGTCTCACTTGTGTCCTGGTCTTTTTGAACATCTATTGTGACTGGTTCATCATCCTGATCATTAAAATCAATTTTATGTTTTCCAGCACGTGTTTCACTGGAGGAAGACACAAATTTGACTTTCTTAACCTTGACGGTTGTATCAGTCACCTTAGGTGTATTTTCTTTTATAGGCTCATATACTGGTGCAGGTAATTCCTCTAAGTCTACTGAATTGTCAGTTTTCTCCTGAGCTTGAGGCACATAGTTTGCATTAAAAGGTGGAAGAATCTCATGAAATCCTAGACCTACGGGCTTTTTAGATTGGCGTTGAGCATCTAAAACTTTCCCTAGGTTTAGACTTGAATTCCTAAACTTTTTCTAGCTTACTATTGGCCTCTGCTACCTTTACCTTAGTTTTAGCTAGCTCTACCTCTTTGGTCTTAAGATCTTTGGTCAAAGCCTCTACATGCTCATACATCAGTTCTAATCTAACGCACTGCTCACTCAGCTTGTCTTTTAGAACTATGACATCTTGTGCATCAGCTTTAAGCTTATCCTTAAGACCTTGATTAATGTCATTTAGCCTAGCATTATCAGATTTTAAAGACTCATTTTGAGCAGTTATGTTTTCATGTGATTCTAATACGAGATTCAACCTATCGTTAGAAGTAACACATAACACACATAATTCATGAAAGAGAGAGTAATTAAGACTAACCTTTGCGTTATCGGATTCCACGTTGGCCATTTGAGCGGCAAACTCCAGAAGCGTCTGATCATTCGTCTTCTCCACCCACATCGGACTGCTGTCCCTTGTGGTCTGCTCTTCCCCTTCACATCCATTCTCGGTGACTTCAGCCATGAAGGCTCTAGCATTAGACTCTAGATGTGGGCTCCAGTCGTAGGTACCATCCAGCTGTCTGTCTGATGTGACATTTGATAATAGACCAGCTAGATTGGCTTGACCGGAAGATGAACTCGGAAGGTATCTCTGTTGAGACTGATTCTGAAACTGTCTATGATGATGATTCTGCCCTTGGTAAGTATCTACCTTCGGTCGCTGACATTCTCTGGCGAAGTGTCGCAGACCTTGACAATTGTAGCATTTGACTTTGGACTTATCAAAGCCAATCCTCTTTTTATTCATAGTCAGATTCCTCCCAGTCCGTTTCATGAATCTTTTAACCCGTTGGGTTACCATGGCCAGTTTCCATTTGAGATCCATTTCCTCAAGATCGTCATGGTCTACCTGATCATAGTCTTCATCCCAGAGTGCAGGATCGTTTATTTTCCCCTGAACGCAGTTTCCATACGCGGCCACAAATGACGCAAGCAAGTTCAAATGTTCTTCGGCCGATTTAGCGCTCATGGGCATCTTAGAGTAGCCCTGAGATGTTGATGTCTGTGCTGCTTGAGGTTGCTGTTCTTCAGATCTACCCAACCCTAAGAACGCTCTGTTCAGTGTGTCATCAATCTCCGCTGGTGATGACGTTTCTCCGGTGAAAAACGCTGTAGCAGTCTTCAGATCAGCTGCGGCTGAAGGTTTTGTTGATTTTCCAAAATACATGGCTGGATTTTGGACTTGCTCATAATCCGTTTCGGCCTTCAGTAGCTCGAAATGATATGCCCGCAACGTTCCCACTATATCCTCCAATGATTGGGTATAATACTTGTCTTCATTAAGCTTAATCATAGCCACATACATCGCCCACTTGGCTGGTAAGGCATCAAGAAGCTTATTGTTCTTTTCGGTGTCATTATACTCAATCGCATGACTTTCAAGCTCCATCAACATATGATAAAATAGCAAACTGCTGTTCATCCTTCAACGCCTTGAAAATAGCAAACTGCTGTATCAACAACTCCATGCGCTTTCTTCGAACCCTCGGGTTACCCTCACACCTCTTTTCCAGCGACTCCAAAAGTTCCTTAGATGTCTTTTGAGTCTGGAATGTGTGTAGTATATCCTGAGGCAAAGTCATTCGAATAATCGAGAAAGCTCTGTTCTCGGCTTCATACAGTTTCTTATCATCCTCCTTCACCATCTGATATGATAAGACTCTCTGACGGCCTTCAACTTCTGAAATAGGCGGAATGTATCCTTCGTCAATACATACCCACATGCGCATGTCATTGAAACGCACAAAATCGGCAAACCGATCTTTCCACCAATAATAATCATCGAGTTTCATCAGCTTAGGCGGAGTATTAGCCTTCCCGACCTCATGATCCATTTCTAGAAACTTTTGAAGATTTGACATCGTTTCAAAAGTAATTGAATTGTAACTTAATTAATTTAATTCGAAACTAAGTTAAGCTAATTCTTTCGAATCTAGGTGGATTCGAATATAATTTAGTTTAAATCTTTTTGGGATTAAATTCGATTAAGTTTTGAAATTCAATTAAATTCGAAATTGATGACAGATTCGAAAGTCTCCAAACTCGAAGGTGAAGGCAAACGCGAATACTAAGTAGATTCGAAGCCCTATTCGACTATAGACTAAACTCGAAGCAAACTCGAATGACAGCAAACTCGAGACCTTAATCGACTTTAGTACAAACTCGAATTAAACTCGAAACACTTTTTATCAAACTCGAAAGGAGCGGATTTGGTTAGACTCGAGACAAAGTAAAACCCTAATTACTCCTAACAGATTCGAGCACCGCAAACTCGAAAAACGGCTAATACTTCAATTTCTTTACGTTTTGTAGATTAAATCAATATTTTTACAAGGAAAAATATTGATTTCGATCAAAAACGTGAAAAACACGAAGTATTTCCCGGATGACAATTTGCTAAGCTCGAAAAACACGAAAAACACGAATTTGAGAGAATAACCGTCCAAAAGCGTCAAGAAACCTAGGATGTATCTATATGAACACAAAGAACACCCTGCAGTCTCTGATACCACTTGTAGGTCTACACAACACGGATCTATCTAGACGCGGAACCGTCAACGAGTGCGGAATCCTCGTTAACGGGTAGACGGTAACAACTCTCACACGGAACACGGAGACTATCAATAAGCTCTCGAATCTGCCTAAGAAAGCACATTCGAATCTATCTAAGAGACTCATTCGAATCTAGTCTAGATTCGAATCCTAGTCCTTAGATTATTCGAATTTACTCTTTCACATATTTAACTTAGCATTGAAACTTATATATTCAACTTATGCTTGAATTTATCTTTAAACTTTATGTTTGAACTTCTTGTAATACATTACATCAAGTTCAAACATACAATCAATAAATGCCAAACATATATATCAAACACTCGATAAGACTCAATACTTTGAATATTACTTAAACCAAAATGTTAGATCACTTAGACTGCTATCGTCACACAGGGTGTACCAACAGACTCCCCCTTGACGATAGCTTCTAACAATTCACACATTTGATTAAGTACTTTGTTTATTATTTATTCAAACTGCTGTCAGCATACAAACCCTTCTCAATACACACTCTAACTACATTTTCATACTTTCTAGCCTCACTGTCCATATGAGTGTCGCTTGAGATCTTATGAGCATGCAGCACTTGAAGGTCATCTTTAGATAGGTTTACCAGGTGAAGAGGATCGTAGACTCTAAGAATTACTTTTTCTTCAAAATCTTCCATCACCGCTTCTCCCGTTTCACTCTCCACATACCACCAGTTTAGGTTTTTCATGATTTCTTGTGGCATTGGCTTGAGTGGTACCTTTCTCAGACATCTCACTGGTCTGTATTGTATCTTCATCCATGGACGCCCAGTCAGAGGATCAATTCAAGAATGATCCATTACTCGCTTACCAATACTCAGATTAAGACGTTCAAACTTCCTCGACCTTCCTTCTTTCCTTATGATCTTGGCATTTATTTCTGCGTAAGGGTCGTTGCCGATATTAATTAGCTCCTTCCAAGCTAATGCCTTTATCTCAATCTTCGGCAAGGAGTTGAATACTTTCAGAGTCTTCCTGAGGTACTGGAGACCATCTTTTCTTTTGATAATAAATAGCTGCAATTCACGGTCAAAGAACCAGCTTAATATACTTCCGGATAGCTTTCCAGTACACGGCACGCTCATCTTCTTCTTCAGCTCTAACTCCTTCTGCTTTGCCCTGAACCATAATTTTCTTTTCTCTTCATTGGTAAACTCTCTGGCAGGCTCTTCCCTTGATGAATCAACATTTAAAGCAGCATTAACTACTTCTATGTTAATCATATTATTTCCATCTATCATATACGTATCTATGATTGGGTTTTGCTGAACGATGATCTCATTGGCTTCATCATCTTCATCAGCACACACCTCATCATCTGACTTCCAATCTGCTATATCTTCAGGAACAAATTCCCCTTCTTCTAATTCCTCCATATCATCCTCAAAATCGAATCCAAGGTCCATGGGATCATCGTCGAGATCCATAAGTGCTTCAATCATCTCATTTATCTCAGACTCTGTAGCTTTGGATGAACTGGCTTCTCCTTCTTTAGCTCCTGATTGACTCAGCTCCCCCAGAGTCTGAGCATCCTGAGCAGCAGAAAAATCTACTGGCTCATTCTGTCTTTGCGTGCTGGGATCATTGCCATTGTCATCATCATTATTATCATCATCATCCCTGCGCACTTCTACTTGATCACGGCAGGATGTCTCCCCCTGAGCCTTTATATTTTTCATTAATTGCTCAATCAGGGAGCGCATTGATCTTATTTCGGCCGCTTGATCAGCTACAAACGTTTTCAACTCCAAGTTCTCTTCCTGTACCTTGTCCACAATCTTTTTCAGGTCGGCATTCTTATTATCCAGATTTGCATTATGCTTCTGAATCTCACCGATAGCCGTTGTTAGGCCTAAGATTTGAATCTGCTGGAAGTCAACTCTATCTTTTAGTGCCAAAAACCGTTGATTCTCTACGTAGGTGGATGAGGTGGATGGAATGGATTGTATTGGGGTCGGAATGATGGGTGATTGGATGTACGGTTCAACATGTGGTGGTGATGGTGGAATGGTAGTTTGAGGGTCCTGAGGCTGAGGAATTTCAGGCTGTGCAGCTGAAGCTGAGGTAGCTCCCTGTATAAAACAATGACGCTTAGCCCTTTGCCTTGTCAATAGCGGGGCAACTTCTTCTTCTTCGAAATCAGAGTCATCAGACTCTCGTGTTGGTCGTCGCCGGGAAGCTTCTTCATTCACCACTAACCTCGATCCATAAGTTCCTATTTGGACAGACGGTTCTGCAGTGACGGACTCTGGAACTTCAACCTCTATCTCTTCCATATCTTCAGACTCAGTAGCTGACGATGACATGTCATTACCGGTTTGATCAGGTTGATATTCATCAATTTCCCTATGAATATCATCTTCTCCTTCCGGAGGCTCTAGCAATTCACCAACTAACGCTGCTGATATTTCTTCATTGGCATTTGGACCAGCTTCCCAAATCTCATGCAGTGTTTGACGTAACTGATCGGATGTCGGAATAGGTACTGATGGTGTACTTGATGGTCCAGCCTCTTGTGCCTCTGGATGTTGACTGGTAGAAGGCCTACTTGCCTGAGTTTGACTCATTGTAGATCGTTGGCGTCTCCTCTGTTGCTGAGCGCGCGGCTGTTGCGGTTGTTGTTGTGGCTGTCTAGGCTGAACTTCTACCTCACCTGCCCAATTGGCAACATCTGGTGCTACAAAGTTCCTGTCTATTACAGCCCCAAACAAAGGTCGCTCGACCGGGACTGCTAACCTTCCCCTATGAGCAGAGCAATCAGCAAAAATCCTTTTGTCGATAACCGCTACACTTTGAATCTCATTAAGCTGCAGCAAGTTTGGCAAGAAGTGCCTGATGAGCATCATCACGAAACGGGGGTACAGTAACAATCTTTCTCGTTCTGGAGTAGTGATTTGATGCACAAACTCTGAGAAAAACATTTCTGAAAAACTAAAACGCCGATTATACACCAATGCGATAATCCCGGATTGGATCTTCGATACAATGTAATCAAAACCCGCTTTCTTGGCCGCAAAACATACCATGAACACGTGCGCCAGAAATCTCCATTGCCCTATGAGTCCACTTTTCATGTAGGATGCCTTAGTAACATCAAAACTATAACCCATCCTCAGAAAGGCAGCCTGCCTAATACTTAACAGAAAGTATATAGGCCCATTTTCTTCCTCCTGAGTTCCCAGCTGCAGAACTTGGCGTAACATGTCTGCAGAAAAGACTAATGGCTGTCCAGCTATTCTTGTCCTTAAAACTATCGGAGTCACAGTGCAGTTCACTTGCAGATGTTCATAAAACTGGCGAACATAATGAATAACGATTTGAATGTTATGGGACAGTGCGAACGAAATTCTGGATTCCACCAGGAAATCCACCATTTGACGGAAACCCTGCGCTTCAGGGATATTATGGTCAGGGGGAATGACCATATTATGCTTTGGCACAAACACTCTATCCGCCATGTCTGCACAATAAATAACATATTAGAAATATATATAAAAAAAAAGAATAAACTTGATTAAATCCAAATTTGTTTTATTTTGAACTTGATTAAGTACAAAATCCAACACATATGAATTTCTACAAGTTTAATTAAATTTAGATTGAATAATTCAAATAAATTGACAGATTCGAAACAAACAGAGTCGAAGTAACTATCTTTCGAGTTTGATGACACATTCGAATATAATGACCTTCTCGAGTTTACTGACAAACTCGAGACTGGTCAGGAACATATTCGAATTAGTCGGCCAAACTCATCACCAAAATCCATGATTTTAACCATTTTGGACTCAGAAAATCACATTCATTAGTCCTAATAGGTTCTAATCACAGATATTTCCATTTAATTTGACACTTTACCGGTCCAAACTTTGTAATTTTGAAAAACACGATTTCGACCTATAAATCTTCAAATATTGGTGATTTTGGCTTAAATGGTGTATAAAACTACTCAAATCTTGTGCAAACCAGTTGCCTATACCTAGATCTCTGAGTAGAATCGAACCCACAAGCAAGAAACTCGACAAATAGTTGTTTTTAGTGAAATCGGTAAACTCGAGCAGATAGATTCGAAATCGCCTGATAGATTCGAGAGTATAGATTCGAAAACAGATAACTTAATGACCAACACTGTTAACCTATTTATACCACCTACCTTCGAGTCTAATGACAGATTCGAATCTAATGACAGATTCGAGCCCTTACATATTCGAGTTTAACTTAAACTCGAATTCACCCCTGAATTTTTGAAAATTTCAAAAATAAATTCAACTTTTTCAATCTTATTGAGTAACGGAATAAACTATGCCAAATCTTTTACCCTAAGCACAAGATTTTCACGCAATGTTTATTTTATTCTACTATGAATGCACCCTCAGTAATTTTTGACGTTTTTCCTAAGTAAAATAAAAATAAAATAAAATAAAATAAAATAAAGTAAAATAAAATAAAATAAGTAAATGTAAAAATAAATTTTAGAATTTTTAACAAAAAACAAAAAATTTAACTTAGAATTAAACTACACTTATTAAAATTTACAACCTATGCTAAACACTTAACAAAATATTTTTGACGAGTATAGTCAAAGAAAGGTTCAATCAGATAGTGGTGTCAGATACTCACTTTCAGTACTTAAACATTCACACTTTGGAATTTTTTATTCCTTTGATTGTTTGTCGTGAAATACCCATTTAGCCGATTGTTGGTATTTACCCTTTTAAACATGCTACATTTCGGAATATCCCTTGGCATTTTTATTTATCATGAAATTATCTTACGTGACTCAGACATAGACATACTTTTATGATCAAAGCATACAGACAATGATTCTAACTTGTTGGTATTTGCAAACTTTCTTTAAAAGACAAACATCGGACACAGGTCTGTATTTTCATAAAACAAAGTGTCTTAGTTTGACTTAAGGTTTATTTTAAAGCTAGCAAGACAGCGGTGACAGGTCTGTACTGACGTACAACAAAGCGACTTATCTTGCTAACCCGAATCAAAACAGAGGCAACAGGTCTGTACTTACGTACAACAAAGTTACATGTTTTTGACTCTCAATTTTGTATGATTTTTCTATTCTTTCCATTTTAAGATGTATTTGATGTTGCTATACATCCCCGGAAAGTTTGCTTACCTCATTTAGACTCAAAATTTGTATGTCTTGTACATAAAAATTAAGACCGATTGGTCATACATCTAAGTTAGAGACACGTTTGACTTTTTCTTGAATATTTTATTAGCCTTGGGACTCCCTATATGTATTATGCCTACCAACACATCCAACTAAATTAAAGTATAACACTTAGAATTTTAGGTGCATTATGTGTGAAAGCCTAAACACTTTGAGTTTGTAACGACTGTGCTAATTTTCGTCACTTTGTACCTATGCTTCTAAGACTTTACTCCTTTTCTGATATTCCCTTTTTTTTTGAATTTTTATGGTTTTCTCTCTTTTTTCTTTTGTTGTTCATAAGAAAATAGCAATAAAAGAAGATAACCTACTAACTTACTAAAAATAGAAACTTTCCTAAATTAGCAGACTTACTATAAAAAGAAAGAAATACTACAGCTATAAAAGGAAACAAACTACTACTAAGGTCAAATTACTCTGGGTTGCGCATTCCATTTAGTTGAATTAAATATTCAAACGGTGACTTATCAAAGGCTTTGGTAAATAAATCAGCATTATTATCCTCCGTTGCCACTTTTACCAATTTGATTAAGTTCTTTTCAGCACAATCACGAATAAAATGATGCCTTATGTCTATGTGCTTTGTTTTACTGTGTTTAACTGGATTATTTGTTATGGCAATTGTAGATTGATTATCTATCCTAATGGGAGTTTGAGTGTAAGCCAAACCGTAATCCCGCAATTGTTGTTGTATCCACAGAACCTGTGAGCAGCAACTACCAGCAGCAACATACTCGGCCTCGCACGTTGACACGGCTACCGACATCTGTTTCTTGCATTGCCAGGAAACGAGTCTCCCTCCAAGGAATTGACAACCTCCAGTTGTTGATTTGCGCATCAAGCTGCATCCTCCGTAGTCAGAATCCGTGAACGCCTCCAACTCTAGATCTCCCTTCGCGTGATACCAAAGTCCCAGCTTCGGTTTCGACTTGAGGTATCGTAGAATCCGCTTCACAGCTTTCATGTGCATCTCCTTCAGATTAGCTTGAAACCTAGCACAAATACACACAGCAAACATGATGTCAGGTCTTGAAGCAGTTAAATACATAAGTGACCCAATCATGGCCCGATATAATGTCGGATCCACATCGGTATCACTATCAGTACCCAGTCCGAGATTGTGATTCACTTGAATCGGCGTGCTGAAATGGGCAGTCAGTTTCGTTCCTTCCATCCCGAAGCGTTCCAATATGTCATAGACATACTTCGTCTGATGGATAAACATACCTTCCTTCTTCTGGTCAACTTGTAACCCCAAAAAGAATTTTAACTCTCCCATTGCACTCATCTCGAATTTCGACTTCATCACCTTCTCGAAATCTTTGCACATTTGTTCGTCTGATGATCCAAAAATGATATCATCTACGTACACTTGTACCAAGATGAAGTGTACTGTCTATCCTACCCCTCTCAAACCCGTTTTCTAATAAATGGTTGGATAGAGTCTCGTACCACGCCCTTGGTGCTTGATGCAATCCATATAGAGCCTTATCTAAACGATATACTCTATCAGGATATTTTGGATCTGTAAATCCGGGCGGCTGTTCAACATACACCAGCTCCTTCACTTTCCCATAGAGGAAAGCTGTAGGTCCCGAGAGGTTCCCAAAGTATATAGCTTTAAGCTGTAGAGGGGGGGTGAATACAGCTATTTACAAACTACACATTATTTTCTCAATGTTTGTATGTATTATCAACAATTTGTTAATTACAAACAAGCTTGAATGCGGAATAGTTCAAGCTGAGATGACAGATACAACAGTATGTTCACTAGTCTAAGACAAACTCAAACTAGTATACAATGAATACACTCACTAAGAAGCACTCACTGTGTTTACAAGACTTAAGGGAACAGCTTATGTTTAAAACAGCTGAGACACACAGATACTGATTTACACAGAAGGCTTGCATGCATAAATCACACTTGCACGTTCACTCTTGGTTTTCAGCACTAGCTTTCTTCATCACATCTTTCCTGTCTTAGAAGCTTCTTTTATACTCACTCAGAGGATCTAAGAGAAACATCTTCATTGGACGGAAATGAAAAAGGAGAAGTCTTGTTGAAAAGACAACATAACCTTTTCTGCACTTTTCTGAAAAGCAGACTTGTCTTCACATGTGCAGAACTTTTGTCTTTTTACTTTGTCTACTGTTGCATTGCCTTTAACTAATTTAGGGATGTCAACTTTGCGTCTTTCTTCCTTGTAAAGGCCTATTTTGATATAAGAAAAAGGTCTGTCACCCTTTTTCAAATAACCTTTTGTCTTCATGTTACAGAATAGCTTGGGCAGGCTGAGCAGTTCTGTTTTCCACTTTGTCTTCGACTTTGTAAACTGATCTTGTAATCAAACATACATGATGACTTGGAAACATATTCCATTAAGGTTTAGCGTGTTCACAAAGAAAACAGGGTTTGTTTCACAAAGACAGAACCACTTTAAAATTGCCAAGCTGGGCTTTCAAAAGTGTAGAGCAGCGTAAACAGTTTTTGTCCAGCCTGTTCAGCAGGACAGAGCAGCTTGGACAAACTGTCTTAGTTGCAACACATGCAAACATTATAGAACAACTTTAGACTGATATTCAAATCATTTTTCAGGTTTTCAATAAGACACTATAACAGGCCTTAATTTCAACCTTCAAATGCATCAACAGGTTTGATTATAAATCTCCCCCTCAGATGTAGAACAGGTTTGACTGAGGCCTTTTTGTGCCTAACAATCTCCCCCTATTTGCAATAACCAGTCTAAGCTGGTCTTATCAAAAATCACTATATATTTTTACGGTACATTTGCTGAAATAAAATTACAACATTACAGTAAAGTAAAAGATCAGTTTTTATATACACTGATTCTTGATTACATACAACAACACATGTTTTTACAAGAGCACAACTAATGCACTAATGTATTTTACAACTAATGTAAAAGAGAATTACAACATATGTAACATAGAGTACAACTAATGTACATTGGACTGTTTTTGTTGGGAGCAGAAAATGGTAAGCCTGTCCAACTGATGGACAGCTTCCATTCTTCACCTACCCAGACGGTAGATGGACTTCAATACAATGGAGAAGGATCCTGAACCATCTTTTCCAGTTCTTCCCTTGTATCCTCAAGTTCCTCAACTTCACTTCTGATGATCATGAACTTGGGATCATTGAGCTCTCCTCTTTCATAGAAGCCTCTGAGCTGATCTCAGATGGCTGCTCTCCATTTGCTAGACTGGCTAAATGAAACTGCAAGTCTGAAGGCGGCAAGTTGTCTCAGATCAACTTTGTACAGCTCTGAGGCTCTTTGGAAGCACTTCTTCTGAGTTAGGGGATCTACAAAAAATGCCCCCAGCTCAGGTTCTTCAATAATTTTTCCATCCTCAAACTCTATTCCACTTGGCAGGCTATGATCAACTCCTTTCTTTCAATGGCATAGTCGCCCTGTTCGATCAGTGTAAGGAGTAGCTCCATCTCTGTGTCCTTCCTTGTCCTCCTGGCCTTTATTTTTGGATGTGTCACAAAGACACCTTCACTAACTTCCTTAGATATCAGGCCAAGATCCTTTACTCTTTCCATCAACTTCTTGACATATGCCCTGATCTGTTTAGCAGTTTCAGACTTTGATTCACTCAGGGCAACTGCCAGCTCAATCCACTCCCTGTATCCCATCTGAGCTACATCAGTGTGGTCATAAGTTTCCAATTCTGGGCCTGTTGCACCCATCCTTGTTATTTTAAGCTTCCACTGACTGCCTTTCCTTGATATAGGGACAGCTTTGACAATTGCTTCCTTGGCTAGCCTTCTTTCAGCAACATCATGAAACTTTTTCTTAGCCAAGTTGTCAAAGTGGTATTGAGCTCTTGCATGGGGTACTGTTGATTTGGTCACAGAGACCTGAGTACCTTTCTCTACTTCCTTCTCTTTCTCCCCTGCTGATTGTCTGGCAGCTTCCATTATTTTCTTTTGCACCTCCAAGGTAGACATTTTAATTTTCTTTGCTTCTTGGAGTGCAAAGGATTTAGCAGCTTTAGCAGATTCTTCTTCTTTTCTTAATTCCTCCAGAGCTTGAAGCTGTTCTTCTCTAAACTCAAAGTACTTGTGCATAGGAAGACCCATCTCTTTAGCCCTGGCCTTGTGAAATTGAATTTCTGCCTGTTTCTGCTGTATGGGATCATCAGCTGCCTTTTCTTTTCCTTTAGCTGCTGCTGTAGTGACAGCAGCCTCAGGAATTTCCTCTTCTTCTTCTTCTTCTTCTTCAGTTAGAATTAAGTGCCTCCTTTTATTGCTAGGCCTGTCCTCAGGATTGACTTCCTCCCCCTTAGACTGAGCAGGGTTTGGAGAGACAGCCTGAGTAGGCATAGCAGCTTGAGAGGCACCTTCAGCTGTACCTGTTTCAAAGACATCTGCTGGCTGACCATGTGAGTTGCAGACACTGGTATCTCCTTAGGAGAAGAAGTTTTCTCCCCCTTAGACTTAGTCTTCGAGGCAGATGACTTCTCCCCCTTTGAAGGAGATGAAGCAGCGACTTCAACACCTGGTCTGCCTGAAGACACAAAGTCAGCAGGCTTGCCAGCAGGTTTAGTAGAAGGTTTAGGACCAACAAGGCTAGTCACTAATTAAGCCAAGTTATCCTTCACCTCAGTAAGCTGGGAAAGACAGGTCTGAAGAGAAGAGGAGTGAGAATCAGCAAGGGATGTGAGCTTAACAATGTTTTCCCTGTCAGACGCTGTGAACAGCAGACTTTGAAGTTGTGCAAGATGTACTTCGAGAGAATCTTGCACATCACCAAGGTTTGAAGACACAGTATTAGATAGGGAGCCAATTAAGGTGGTCAGGCTGGCCAGAGTGGCAGGAAGAGTAGAAGTGCAAGAAGTAATTAGTGACGACAGCTGTTGGGAAATAGCTGTCATTGAGGACACAGAGTCCTGCAGAATGGAAAGAATAGAGGAAAGAGAGGTGGACACAGTTTGCAGCTGAGCAGTGAGTGCTAACAGCTGTGGAGATTGATCAGGCTATGGAGTGGTAGGGAAAGAGGCCTTAAACGAATCAAAGAACCCCTGAAGTTGTACAGACACAGAGTCTGATATGATGGAGGGGAGAGAGTTCATGGTGTTTTCCAAAGAACCAACTTTGTTGGTCAGCAAAGAAAGCTGATCCTTCAAAGGCAGGTCTTTGGGAGATGGAGGTGTATGGGTAGATTGTTTTGAGTGGGTAGATGGAGAAGATGATGATGAAGCTGATGTTTGAGGATGTGATGGAGAAGGAAGAGGGACTTTGGACAGAAGCTCCATAGCCTGGGCAAAACTAAGATGGCCCAGGTTGGAGGGATCAAGAGGTCCTTCAGCAGCGGCTGTAGCTGCATCACCAGGAGAAGGGGATGATGTTTGGGGCCTTTCAGATGCTGCTTGTGTTGCAACACCCTCATGAAGACCAGTGGTGGTACCCTCTGCAGTGCCTTGGTCTAAAGGCACCTCATCATTGGGAAATGGGATATGCATTTCAACATTAGCAGTGGTGAAACCTGCTGATGGAATTTGCATGAAGGGAGCAGCCTCACCAGAGGGATGGTATGATCCGTGAGGTTCATCAGTTTGGGTTGTTGGTCCCTCAGCAGCTGTTTGGTGTAGAACAGCTGTATCATGGGGAGCAGAAGTTTGAGGCTGAGCTGCTGATTGGTCTATATCAGCAGCGTGGATACCTCGTGCAGACTCAGGGTGTGAGGAGATATGAGTGGGGAACAGTGTGGACACAGTATGGAGTGGAGAGGACTCCTGTCTTTCAATATCCTCAGCCTGTTGGGAGGCTAGGATAGTTGATGTAGGTATCTCCGTTTGTACAACTGGTTCCTGTTGGGAGGAACCAGAGGGTCTAGGCTGACTCTGGGTAGACTCAGATTGGAGTGAAGCAGGCTCCAAATGAGCTGAACCTGCTCCCAAAATAGGAGAGGCAGCTGGGGTTGCTTCTTTTTCAACTGAACCCTGTTGAGAGGGAACAGAGGAAGTGGTTCTTTGGGCTGGTTTCTTTTTGGTGCGTTGGTAGTGAATGGATGAAGTGGGTGATTGTGGAGAGGGGAGAGGATCTGTATGGACAGGGTGTGAGACTGGGTTAGGGACAGTGGGGCTGACCTGTTCCATGGTCTCTTGTGCCACAGAGGCACCAGCCACTAAGGCTTCAGGCTCAACAAATGAACCAGGGTGAGGAGACTGCTCCTCCTCAGCCACAGAGGCTAAAGGAACAGACTCAGACTGAGCTGTTTTGGCCTTCTTTTGCACAGGCCCAGCTTCAGCAGTTGCCAGGGTCCTCTTTACAAGTTTGGACCTGGCTTTGGATTTTCTGGCGGGAGCAACAGCTTCTGGATCCACCCTCACAGCAGAGGGTCCTTCCACCAAACCTAACAGCCTCCTCATTGGTGTGGATAGAGGAGGCTCATTTTGCAGTACAGGAGTATGAAAAATTCTATTCCCTATGACAGGGAATGCAGCAGTCTTAAGTAGGGGCTGAGAGTTGTAAAGTTGCTCACCACAAACATGGCTGAAAATGAGACTCAGAAACCTGGGATAACGGACAACAGCTGGTCTTGGCTCTTGCTGCACCAGGTTTCTCATGTTCGAAAAGATCCACTTAGCCATGTCAAGAGTAGTCCCATCCACTAGTTGTAGGACTATTGGAACTTCATCTCTACTGAGTTGGTCGAAGGAACCAACCTTGCTGCTGAAACACATCACCACAGAGGCGAATAAGAAGCTGTAAGTGGGTGACAACTCCTTCCTGTACAATGTTGCTCCAATTTTGGGTTCTGCTACACCACAGAAACGTAGCAGATTTCCCATTTGCTTGTTCTCAGGCTGGGGCAGATCATAAGACTCAGCACCAGGCAGATGAAGAACCTCCCTCAGAAGATCAACTGTTATCTCAATGGATTGTGTTCCATTAAGAATAGTTCCTTTAATGACCTTAGTGTTGGGATTGTAGGAACATGTGTACCAGAATTCATACACCATCTCCTGGTACAGGACACCAGGAGATGCAGTCATGGCGTAGTTCAACGGATGAACTTTCAGAAACTCCACCATTTGGTCATAGCCCTTCCCCACATAGTTTTTGGGGATTGTGAGGTTGGCAACGTAGTTGGTGGGCTTAATGGTCAGCATTGTGGTGATTGATGAGTGTTTGACAACATCCTTACCAACGAACACTGGGAGAAAGGGATTAGGTCTGTGAGCCATTTGGGAATTTTTTGAGGTTGAAGAAGCAAAAGACACTTAGTCGATTTTAGGGTTCTTGAGGATTTCTGGAAGTGATGAGGAAGACGAAGATGAAACAGTGGTTTGGTATTTATAGGATTTGAATGTGAGTGTGTATGAGAGAGAAGGTTAGGGCGGTTCGATTTGAAATGTTAGTTAACGGAAAACGGAACGGTTGTCCATGTCAGAAACATTTGTCAGACCACTTGACCTTTTTAATCACTAACACACGTAACCCACATTATCCGCAGTAATTAATTTAAATAAAACATAAATTAAGTAACTTAAGTTTGAAGAAAGGTAATTAAAACTGTTGGTCCAAGCTGTTGGTCAAACCTGTGATAAGTTGGGTCAACACACGCTGTTTAGTCTTCAAGCTGTTCATTCCTCAAATTGTGCCTTCAGTCTGCTCTCTTTTGTAAGAGCAGGTTGTGTTCAATAGTTGAACAGGTTACAAGACAATGGCTTGTAAGACAGTGTGAAGAAGTGAACAGGGTGAAGATTGGACCATCAAAGCAGGCTGGACGAATAAACTGATTTTGTTCAGCCTGTTGTATGCTCAAGCTGTTCAAGTTTTTCAGACAAATGACTAAGTACAGAACATGTATAACCTGTTCTGCCTAAGCTGTTCAGAGAAACTTGAGCAGTGTGAAACACACAAATTCTTAGACCTTTGAGAAACACTTAGTCACTCTTGTTTAACATGCCCAGCTTGCTGACAAGGTAATTAAACCTTGTTTCATCCAGAGGTTTGGTGAAAATGTCTGCAAGCTGTTCATTTGTGGAAATAAAACTTACCTCCACATTACCTTTCTGAATGTGATCTCTGATGAAGTGATGTCTGACTTCAATATGCTTTGTTCTTGAATGAAATACTGGATTGTTGGAGATGGCTATGGCACTTGTATTATCACACAGAATAGGAGTTTTCCTATACACAAGGCCATAGTCTTCAAGCTGATGCTGCATCCACAGAATCTGCCCACAGCAGCTTCCAGCAGCAATGTACTCAGCTTCAGCAGTAGAAGTGGATACTGAGTTCTGCTTCTTGCTACTCCAACTAATCAACTTTCCACCAAGGAGTTGACATCCACCTGTTGTGCTTTTCCTATCTAACCTGCAACCTGCAAAATCAGAATCTGAATATCCTGTTAGTTCAAGACTTGAGTCTTTGGGATACCAAAGACCCAAACCTGGTGTACCCTTCAGGTATCTGAAGATTCTTTTAACAGCAGCTAGATGAGATTCCTTTGGATCAGCTTGGAACCTAGCACATAAACAGGTGGAAAAACATAATATCAGGTCTACTAGCAGTTAAGTATAGCAAGCTCCCAATCATGCCTCTGTAAGCTGTTACTGAAACAGCTTTGCCACTGGCATCAGCATCCAATATTACATTGGTTGCCATTGGGGTTTTAATAGGAGAACTTTGATCAAATTTGAACTTTTTCAATAGATCTAAAGTGTACTTTCTTTGATTTATAAAAATTCCAGTTGAGGTTTGTTTAACCTGTAATCCTAAAAAGAAAGTTAGTTCTCCCATCATACTCATTTCATACTTAGATTTCATGAGTAATGAGAAATTCTTGCATAGCTGCTCATTAGTAGAACCAAATATTTTGTCATCCACATAAATTTGAACAAGCATAATGTCATATTTCACTTTCTTTATGAACAGTGTAGTATCCATTTTACCTCTGGAATACCCACTGCTCATAAGGAACTCAGTAAGAGTGTCATACCAGGCTCTAGGGGCTTGTTTGAAACCATAGAGAGCTTTGTCCAACTTATAGACAAAACCTGGATGTTGTTCATTTTCAAAACCTGGAGGCTGCTTGACATAAACTTCTTCTTGCAGCTTCCCATTCAAAAATGCACTCTTCACATCCATTTGAAATACCTTAATGCTCTTATGAGCAGCGTAGGCTAGATACAAACTAATTGCTTCTAGCCTTGCCACAGGAGCAAATGTTTCATCATAATAAATTCCTTCCTCCTGTCTGTAGCCCTGAGCAACCAGTCTTGCCTTATTTCTAATGACATGACCTTGCTCATCCATCTTATTCCTGAAAACCCATTTAGTGCCAATTATAGTTTTACCTTTAGGAGCAGGGACCAGCTTCATACATTGTTTCTCTCAAATTGATTGAGCTCTTCTTGCATGGTAGTGATCCAATTGGCATCTTTTAATGCTTCATCAACCTTCTTTGGCTCCATCAGTGAAACAAAACTAGAGAACATACAAAAGTTCCCTAAGCTGTCCCACCGTGTTTGTATCCCTTTGTTGATGTCACCAATTATTTGATCATTGGGGTGACACCTGATCCACTTAGGATCATTTTTCAATGATGATTCACCTGAGTTGTTAACATCTTCAGCGGGTCTTGTTGAACAGCTCTCAAGATTTTCAGGACACACTGGTTGTAATTGCAGCCTGTTCAACTTGTTGAACTGTCTTGACCACTGTGACATTATCAGCAGAGAACTGGGAAAATCAGCATTGATAGGTTCTGGACATGAAAGTTTGTAATTAAGTCAGTAACATTTATTCACACAGGGTGTATTTGACATAATCAAACATCATGTCCATCATGATTAACAGGTTCCACACTGGGTGTAGTGGAAGCTTTTGAGTCCTCTCATTGATAAATCATCAGATCATCAAAGTTAAGTTCTCCTGAATCTGATTCAGGAACAGCTTTGGTGGAGGCATTCCTTGGACTCTTCAAAGGTGACATTGATAGATTCATCATCACCTTTCTTTTGTGTTGTATACTCTGTAGGCTTTTGGAGATAGCAGAGGAGCCAACAAACACCCTTCATCAGCTTAGGTTCAAACTTTGACACCGCTGGTCCCTTTGATTCAGAATGAAACAGAGACAATCCAAACACTGGAAAAAGGATCTGATGCACATAGGGAGTCTTGGCTGATCTTTTCACCACTAAGATCTGTGTTTGGCTGAAGCAGGCAGTGTTACAGCTTCAGGCCCAAAATGATGAAGGTAAACCTGATTGCACACAGCATGGTTCTGGCAGCTTCAATGAGAGTTCGGTTTCTCCTTTCAGCAACTCCATTTTGTTGAGGAGTTCTTATTGCTGAAAAGTTTTGAGTGATTCCTTCTCTTCACAGAAGTCTTCAAGAGTACTGTTTCTGAACTCAGTACCATGATCACTTCTAAGCTGCTTTACTTGGGCAGAGTTCAGCATTTCCATCTTTTTGACAAATCCAATAATCTCTCTAGCAGCTCTCCTTGCTCTTTAGAAAGATCACCCATGTTACCTAGAGAACTCATCAACCATTACAAGAGTGTATCATTCTTCCTCCTAGACTTGGGACATTAACAGGTCCAAACAAGTCCATATGGATTAAGAAGAGTGGAGTATCAATAGAGAAATTATGTTTGGATTTAAAAGATGTTTTCTCTGCTTGCCTTTCTCACAAGTTGTGCAAAATCTATCCTTAGCAAAAGTCATAGAAGGCAAACATGTCACCAACTCTTTCTTACAGAGTTTGTTGATGTTCTTGAAGTTCAGATGTGATAGTCTTCTGTGCCATGCCAGTTTAGATCAGCATTTGTTCTTGTGAGAAAACAGGTTTCAGTTGTGGGGTCAGCAGAAAGCATATCCACAACATATACACCTTTCTTTCGTGTGAGCAAATAGCAAACTTTGCCTTGGGAATCCAATGTAACCCAGGTGCCATCAAAGTTAACCTTGTAGCCAGCATCACACAGTTGCACTTATGCTGACAAGGTTATGCTTGAGCCCAATCAATAGGCTACTCTTTTGAACACTGCAGCACCAGCTTTAAGAGTGTCCATATCCTTCAGTGACCCTGTAAACATTGTCACCAAAGGTGACTTTTGGCCCTTTTTCAGGCCTGAGTTCACTCAGCAATTCTTTACAACCTGTCATGTGCCCTGAGCAGCCACTGTCCAAGTACCAAACCTGGGAAGGTTGTTTTTCCTTATACATCATAGTAGGATTCCAGTTCTCTAAGCTGCTGAAAGCTTCAACTTCAGCCATATCCTGTTTGAAACTGCTTGTTGATGGGACATCAGTGTTGGCCATCAGACATTGATTGTCTTCTTCATCAGACGATGAATCAGATTCCTTCCAATCACAAGTCTCTGCCATAAGTCCCTTTTGGCGGTTGGAACCCACTGAGTTTTCCAACTTCCTCAGCTTAGCCATGGCCATAAGGTACTTAACCCTATAACCATCATCCCTGTTTGTCTTGTATGGTTTGGATGACTGACCAACAGCTTTTGACACACAGTCAGCAGCTATATGACCAGTTTTGCCACATTTGAAACACTCAGCCTTGGATTTATCAAATGCCTTCTTTTTGCCAGCACCTGAATTTCCTTGCAGCATGTTTCTTCCAAACCTTTTCTTGTTGAACCTTTTGACAAGCATAGCTATCATTTGCTCATCATCTTGTTCAGCAAGATCTGCAGTATCTTCTTCATCTGACACTTCCTCCTTGTCATCATCCTGTTGATCAGGTTGAGTGAACACATCACTCACCTGATTTACAGGCTGTCTCACATTAGCCACAAAGGCTGCACCTCTTTTGTACATTTCCAAGGCATTTCTCTTTTGTTGCCTTGATTGTTCATCATTCCAAAAGGATCCATACAGATTGACTAGATCCATACTTCTGATAGTACCTGAGTTCCTTAGAATTGTTGAGAAGTAGTTCCACTCTTCAGGTAGAATGTCCAGAAATTTATTCACCAGGGTGAGACTGTCCTTAGTGATCCCAACCGCTTTGAGATCATTCAGTAAAGCAGTAAACCTGGTGTAGGTTTCAGTGAGAGTCTCCTTTGGTTTAGCAAAGAAAAGTTCATACTGTCTAACAAGATTGTTGATCCTGTTGTCCAGTGTGATTGTGGGTCCATCATAGACAGTACACAAAGTATCCCACATTTCTTTTGCTGTCTTCATTTTCTCAACCTGTTTGAACACATCATCAGGAAGAGAAATGACCAGATTGTTTCTGGACTTTGCATCCAGAGCCACCAGTCTCTTGTCTTCATCAGACCATTGAGCTTTAGCTTTCTCAAAGGTCCTGATTTCAGGAGCAGCTCCTTCAACCGCTGGAGTTATGGTAGTAACAGAGGTTGGCACATAGGGACCCTCCATCACTATCTCTGGCAGTTGTACATCCAGATTCTCTAAATAGAGCATCATTCTGCACTTCCAACCAGAGAATTTTGATGATACATTTTGGAGGTTTGCCCATAGAGCCATGTAATATAAGAAGGCAAGAATTTTTGCCAGCGAACTGTATATGGTTCCAATGGAAATTGCGGAGAGAATCGAAGAGATATTATGCACATGACACACACTCGCCTAAAACTGCTCTGATACAGTTGTAGGTCCGAAAGGTTCCCAAAGTATATCGCTCTTAAGCTGTAGACGGGGGGTGATCAGCATTTAAAAACTAACACTATTTCTCAAGCGTTTGTCTGTATTATCACCCCCCCAACATTTGGTTAAATTACAAACAAGCTTAATTCGGACTAGTTCAAGCTGAGATGACAGATTACACACAGATGTTCATAGTATAGACAAACTCAAACTAGAATACAATGAATACACTCACAAAGAAGCACTCACTGTGTTTACAAGACTTAAGGGAACAGCTTATGTAAAACAGCTTAGACACACAGATACTGATTTACACAGAAGGCTTGCATGCATGAAAATCACACTTGCACGTTCACTCTTGGTTTCAGCACTTAGCTTTCTTCACACTTCTTTCTGTCCTTAGAAGCTTCCTTTTATACTCACTCAGAGGATCTAAGAGAAACATCTTCATTGGACGGAATGAAAAAGGAGAAGTCTTGTTGAAAAGACAACATGACCTTTTCTGCACTTTTCTGAAAAGCAGACTTGTCTTCACATGTGCAGAACTTTTGTCTTTTTACTTTGTCTACTGTTGCATTGCCTTTAACTAATTTAGGAATGTCAACTTTGCGTCTTTCTTCCTTGTAAAGGCCTATTTTGATATAAGAAAAAGGTCTGTCACCCATTTTCAAATAACCTTTTGTCTTCATGTTACAGAACAGCTTGGGCAGGCTGAGCAGTTCTGTTTTCCACTTTGTCTTCGACTTTGTAAACTGATCTTGTAATCAAAAACAATACATGATGACTTGGAAACATATTCCATAAAGTGTTTAGCCTGTTCACAAAGAACAGGTTCTGTTCACAAAGAACAGAACACTTTAAAATCGCCCAAGCTGCTCAACAGTGTAGAGCAGCGTAGACAGTTTATGTCCAGCCTGTTCAGCAGACAGAGCAGCTTGGACAAACTGTCTTAGTTGCAACACATGCAACATATAGAACAGCTTTAGACTGATATTGCAAATCATTTTCAGGTTTCAATAAGACATATAACAGGCCTTAAATTCAACCTTCAAATGCATCAACAGGTTTGATTATAAATCTCCCCCTCAGATGTAGAATAGGTTTGACTGAGGCCTTTTTGTGCCTAACAAACCTGTCCCTAAAAAACTGGACGGGTTCATAGATGGGTTACAGAATGATCAGTTTTGGATGAAATACTTTCATCACAGGTTTGAACAACAGTTTTGAACATCAGCTTTTAATTAACATTACTTCACATTTAAGTTACATAAATTATTTATTTATTTATCTTAATTACCTGTGGATAATGAGTGTTACGTGTTTAAGTGGAGATAAAGTGTGAAGTTGGTCTGACAAACGTGCTGACGTGGTAACCGTTCCGTTCCGTTAGTCATCACATTTCAAATCAACTGCCCATTTTTTCTCTCTCCCACTATCTCACATTCAAATCCTATAAATACCCACAATCACTGTTTCATCTTCTTCTTCCTTACTTCGACCATATATACTCATACCCTCTGCAAAACCCTAACTACACTCAAAAGACTTTGTGTCTAACACTTGTGCATTTTCATCTACTCCAAAAATGGCCTCCAATACTCCACTTATAATTCCTGGGTGATGATGTTGTAAAATAACCATCAGTCACCACCCTTCTAACCATCAAACCCACAAACTATGTGGCAAACCTAACCATTCCCAAGAACTATGTTGGGAAAGGCTATGAACCGACGGTTGAATTCCTCAAAGCTCACCCTCTGAACTATGCCATGACAGCCACTCCTAGTGTCATGTATCAGGAAATGATATATGAGTTCAAGTACACCTGTTCTTATGACCCTGAAACCAAAACCATTCGGGGAACTATTCTAAACAACACTCAAGTTGTTGAGATAACTGCTGCTCTTCTTCAGGAGGTACTTCATCTTCCTGTGGTTGAAAAATATGATAAACCACAGCCTGAGAATCAACAAATGGCTAATCTGCTATGATGATGATGTGGTGTATCTGCACCAAGGGTGGGTGCTACTCTATTCAAGAAAGAGCTTGCACCAACTTATAGTTTCCTTTATGCCTCTTTGGTGATGAGTCTTAGCTGTAAAGTGTGTTCGTTTGATCAGCTTAGCCGAGATGAAGTCCAAATAACTTTGTAGTTTGTGGATGGAACCACATTGAATATGGCCAAATGGATCTTTCAAATCTGAGGGCCTTTGTGGAACAGGAACAGCATTTCCTACTGTAAGATACCCCAGATTTTTAAGCCTCATATTTAAACATGTTTGTGGTAACAGTCTCTACAACTCCCAACCTGTTAGGAAATAATCTAAGTATGTCAAGCTGTTAGTTAGGATTTCTCAAGATGTTAGTAGTATTTCTGTGTAATTACAAAGTTTGAGCTGCCAGTTCAACAAACTCGAGCTGCTAGTTCAAAAGTTCAAGCTGCCAGAGTTAAAGTTCAAGCTGCTCAACAGATAGATAACAAAAAGTGCTAAAATTCAGGGAGTGATATATATTTCAAGATTTTAAGATCTTCCAAGCATATCTACTACCAGAGAAATCACAGTTCGTCAAGGAAACAAATCAGAAGGCTGTAAATATAGATAGACTAGGCCTTTCTAATGTAATCGTGGTGCTTAAGTTTTTTTATATTGTAATTGCATTCTGATATAAGTCTCCAAATCCTCTAACGTTGAAAAATCCTAAGAACAGTATGTGTTCATCATTTAATCATAACATATTAGAGGTGATTGTAATCAGAGATTTGGCAATATAATGGTTTTGGTATTGATTGTGTTTATTTGATTATCTATTCTTTATAATTCTGAAAGTTTTCTTAAAACAATTAAGTGTTATCTTGCAAACTTCTTAATTGGACTTTGATTCAAAACAAGGTTATTGGTTTAAACTCGGATATATTCAAACCAGTTAATCTTAGGTGATTTTGATCTTGACAAATGGTATCAGAGCCAATGGTTTTGTTTGTTATTCATTGTTTTCAAAGTCAGAAACTTTCATCGTTTAAAATTTTTGTTTTTCTGCAATGGAGTTTGAAAATAGCAGTAGTGGATCTGGGCAAGGACTTAAAGTGCCTATGCTCAAACCCACTGAGTTCGAGATATGGAAACTCAGGTATCAACAGCACATTAAATTCTTTGACTATGCCTTATGGGAAGCTGTTAAAAATCCTCCTGCAGTTGATCCTGAACTAGATGCTGAGGGCAAACCAAAAAGAACACCTCCAAAAACTGAGATTGAGAGAAAGGCTAGAATGAATGAAGTCAAAGCTCTTACGATTTTACAAATAGCCATTCCTAATGCTTATCAACATTAGTTTAAAAAATTCTATACTGCTCATTCTCTATGGCTTGCTTTAGTGAAAAGATTTGCTGGCAATGCTAGCACAAAAAGAAACCAAAAAGATCTTTTAAAACAGCAGTATGAAAAATTTTCTGGTGGAAAGAATGAAAACCTTACTCAAATCTTTGATAGGTTTAATAAGCTGATAGGTGAGTTGGAGAATGCTAAAGTCAGCCTGGATCAAGATGAAGTGATCAGAAAATTCCTCAGATCTGTTGGTGAAGAATGGATAGTCTATGCTGCCCAATGGAGAACCAAAGACACTCTTGATGAAATAAAGTTGGATGACCTCTACAATAGCCTGAGAGTGTTTGAATCTGAAATTGAAATTAAAAAGAAACTCTTTTCTTATAATAAAAACACTACTCTGCTGTCATCAGCATTAAATGATAAATCAAACTGCTGTGACTCTTTTTCAGGAACTGATGGCAACTCTTCTGAAGTTCATTATGAAGCATTTGTTGCAAGTGATGGACATTTTGCTCTTAATGCTGAAGATCTGGAACAAATCCATCCAGATGATTTAGATAGATGGACTTAAAGTGGCAATATGCTATGTTGACTATGAGGGCCAAAAGATTTTTTAAAAGGACTGGTAGACCAAACTTCATGTGGTTCATATCCGATTTCTTTAACTGCGAAACTCTATATCTAGAAAGAAAAAATGGATATCGTTTTTAAACTTGTGGTTCTAATGATAGACTTAGTCGACGATGACGGTGGTGGCGATGACAATACGACCAACAGAAAAGATGCAATGACTCCAAAAAAGATGAGATGAATCTCACCTTATTGTCGATTCCCAACAAATGAGGCCGTCGAAAAAGATTCGCGATGAAGATTGGCGGTTGTCATGAATCATTTGAGTTTTGGATAAAAGAGATAAAAGCAGTGGTCGGTTACGGTAGCGGTCGATTTTCTCACGGTGGTGGCGACCGGTTTCCTCATGGTGGTGTTGGTGGTTTTTCTTCATCTAGAACATATAGAAAAAGAAATATGATTTAGATTTTATGGAAACCAAAGGAGAGATGGAGAGATTTAGGGGAATTTAATTAGTCTCATAAATGGAATGGAGAATTATTGATATTTTTTAATATTAAAAATGTCTAAATTACCCTTAACAAGAAACATTAATATTGATGACATGTTTTCCTCTTACTAGTTCTTATGGTCTTCATTTTTAGGGAAGTCATCATTTGATCCTATATATATATATATATATAGGGTAAGGATAAAATGAGGATCGTGCTTAAAATGAGGACAGTAAGAACCAATGAAATTGCTAGAATTTGTGAATCAACGAATAGGATGCAAGGTGGCAAATTTGTAATTAATTAGAATTTAATATCCCTTTTAAAACATGTAGAGGGCAAAGTCGTCATTTGTGCACAATTATATTTTTAGCAAATATATGTCATCAATTAAGGAGGAATCAAATATATTTCCCATATAAACTTAGATTCGTCTCTCGGCACCACCGTGGTTCACGACACCGCCGGTGATTCACGACACCAACGATGATTCACAACGTCGTCGGTATTTGACGACACCATCGACGATTCACATTTGATGGAAATTTGTGGTTCACAGTTCCCTTTTGTGATTCACGGAAGCAACAATTTATCAAGACTATCAATATGATCCACGATTCACAGTCAGTATTAAGCATGAGATTCATGTGAATTCAGATTTCATGCAATTCATACAACATTAAACACAATTCATATGAACAATTATTATCAACACATAAAATAGAATGCTTAGATTGAGATGAGAGAATATTACATTGATGTTCTTGGTGACTTGCACAACACTTTTTCTCTATCAATCAGATCCGTGTATGTGTATTCCTCAATTCCCCATATAACAGTACACATACACTCCTATTTATACACAATACAAAGTATTGAGTATTTACACAAACAACCCCTGAACTTTTACAATAAAATTGATTACAACTCTATATAAATTTGTACCCAACAATCTCCCCCTTAGAGATGAAATCAATTTTCAGATTAAAGTACATTGCAGGGAACTTGAACATTCTTTCTTGAAACTTTTCTTGCACCTTCTCTTCGATCTCTGAATCTTCTGATAAAATCTTCTTCTTTATTGTCTCACTCTGATCTTCACATCTCTTCTATTCTGATCTTCTCTTTTCTTGTAAGCACACTCCCCCATGGATCATGAATAGCTTTTAACTCTCTTCCTTGATCAATTGTCTTGAGATGATTTAGCAATTGCCTTCAGTTGATTTCAAACTACTCAACAGTTGTTTCTGAAATTCAGTT
This sequence comes from Centrapalus pauciflorus, assembly GCA_020465985.1. Lineage (NCBI taxonomy): Eukaryota > Viridiplantae > Streptophyta > Magnoliopsida > Asterales > Asteraceae > Centrapalus > Centrapalus pauciflorus. Next base: position 27,311 of record JAANYP010000656.1, on the reverse strand, counting down.
TTTCTCCCCCTCATGATGATCATAAAAAATTATGAACATCATGCAAAAAAAAAAACTTCAGAAACATTAATTCAATGAAATTACAGTAGAAGAAATACAACAACAATTACAACTCAGAAATTATTACAAATCGATTTTCTCCCCCTTAAACTGATATCCCTCCCCTATACTAAACAGATTTATCTCACTCCCCCTCAAACTGATACATTTTCTTTACAAAACAAAGTCGAAGCTTTTCAACTTGACTTGAGGAAAATGAAACAAATTCATTTGTGAAATAACGAGTCCAGGTCCACATAGAATTCCTGTTTGCACAATAGACTTAATCTATGTGACCTACTTTCAGCACTGGCATGATGTTAACACTGGTAAGATTTCATAATAGTCATCGTGAAATCCTTTATCATGAAAGAATCACTCATATTTGTTCCGGCTTAGTCACTTTGGACTAGCAGTTTATAGTCACGCAGACTGTTAGACTCGAGGTGTCCTATAAGTGTATATAATCAGCTCTAGACACAATGTGCATCAAATGAAATTGGAGACCGGAGCAACTGTCTTCCTTGTTTCAATATCAATAATATCCAAATGATATACCGATAGAAATGTGCTATATCTCCGTGATTATTGAAACAAAAATCTTTTGAGAGATAACTGAGTAGTTGGTGGAGTTAAGTGCATGCGTCACTGGGTCCATGATGTCTTTTTCAATATCAAGTCTCCTAGGGCTTGATAGATTATGTGGATTACCCAGCCGACACAGTGTAGGTAGGATTTACTTTTCTTTTAATCCTTTCTCAACTCTCAGCACTCAGCATTTTTCAACTAAGCTCCCTCCGGCTCATTTTTGAGAAATGAATTCATTCACCTTTATAGCAAAAGCATGATCTGATGCACCACCATCTCCTTTCAATATCAGTATCCCTCTCATTTACATTTTATCTCTGCTCGACCCTGTCAGTATCCCATGATAACTGACACTTCTCAACTAATAAACCTAAAGAACCCTCACCCGCACAATCTATAGATGGTTTGCTTCTTGGGTAGGTCTTCCGGTTCTGATTAGACCATAGAAGCGATATTTATGCCTATCACTCAGATTGGTGCATAATCGAAGTCAGCAGAATTAATCTTAAGCGTTTCAGCTCATGGGATACCAAGAAATTCAACTCATTTGATATTGGGGATGATAATCAGAATAAATTTTGGGAATGATAATTTGGGAGATAGCAGAATGAAATGTACAATCTGATATAAGGTATGAAATGAATCAGACTTTTGTATAAAAAGAATTAGCTCATGGAGAATATGGGAGAATTCTTTGATCGGGAGAATATTAAAGAGAATCTCAGAAGTAATGAGATTTTGAACATCAAAGAGATTAAATCAATTAATCTCAATGAGAGATTCAGAGAATCAGAAAATTATGAAACTATTTCGCTTTTCAGCTCAAAAACTCTTTCTGTGTGTATCAAATATTTACGTGAAAAATCACACACAGTTTTGAAAAATGTCATCGTCAAAGAACGTCTGAAACTCCCCCTGGAAATAAGCACAAAAAGTTAGTCAACTCTTAGAAATTAACCAGGAGCAAAAAATTGTAAAATAAAACTACCTCTTTATCAATATAGCTTCAGAGTTGAATGCAGGCAGGAATTCCAGAAATATTTGTCTTTCAGACTCGGGTTCTAATCTGAAGTGATTAGAAACCATTTGTCGCAGAAGCTTGGGTTTCAGTCTGAAGTAACTGAAAACCATTCGCTTGGATTCTGTACTGAAAAGTACAAAATCCAATTTCAGTTAAGATCGGGTTCTAATCTGAAGTGATTAGAAGCCTCTTGAGATGAAGTCCGGGTTTTAGTCTGATATGACTAAAAACCATCTTGATTTGCAACACGGGTCTTGATCTGATGTAATCAAGAGCCTTTTGAAATGAAGAACGGGTCCTTATCTGAAATGATAAGAAACCTATAACCTGCAAAATTTAAGATGTCTTTGGTATCCAAACAGATTTGGATCCAGACTTGTTAGCGCTCTTGGGTAGCCATTTCAAAACGGGTTTTGGTACCCACTTGTACTTGGGTTTAGTTACCCATTGCAAGTTATAACTATCAGCTTCTCTTTCAAAAGCAGAAAACAAATTTCTTTGAATATCTGAATTTTTAAAGAAACTTGAATTTGAATGATCAGACTTTTGCGAACTCTTCTTTTTGAAAAATTGTCCGGTTCTTGCCTGTTTCTGATAATATTTGGTATTTTTCTGTGAAAATGTTTTCTGATTAGAATGACTAGTATTTTCAGATGCTTTAGGAAAATTTGACTTCGAAGATTCACCAGTGTAAATCTTGACCGGAAGTTGTTCAAAGATTTTGTCTTTGCCTTTATGTATCTTGAGAAGATACTAAAGTTTCAGATCTGAAGATGAATCAAACTTAGCAGAGTTAGTTAGATTCACTTCACTTTTAGAAGACAAACCAGAGTGATCAACATTGGATTTTAAACATACTGAAGAAGGGGTCTTAACCTTTGACTGAGTTGATGAAGTAAACACATGTAATTGTTTTGTAAGATGAAGTATCTGATCTTCCAAACTTTTGATAATGACTAAATTTGAAATTCTGTCATGATCAAATGATTGATAATCAGATTTAAAAGATTGTTCTTTGATTAAGAACATTTGTCTTTCATCTTCAAACAATTCAGATTTTGATTTAAAATCTTGTTCTTTAAGTAATAACTCATGTATTTCCTTCTCAATCAAATCTTTAGTTAAAGACAACTCTTGTTGAAGAGCAAAAATTTCTTCATTTTCGTTTAAAATACAATTCTGATCAGTATGTTTTGTCTTAGAAAGTGTATCTTCAAGATCCTTAACTTTCTTGTAAAGATCAGATCTTTAAGGCAAATGATATTTCAGTTGAGTTGCATTCTGAAAATTTTCTTGTTTCAGCTCATCAAGTTCTTTAAGTAATTCAGATATTTTCAATTGATGAGCACAACTTTCAGAGTTTTGTTTTTCTTTTAAGCTTTGAATTTCTTCATTCAGTGTTTGTACGTCACGTAACGCCAAATGTTTATCAGTATTTAACTGAACGAGAATTTCATAATTGTTCTTACGAATCTTCTCAGATTCAGTAAGTTTGGCGATAAGCTCAGATTTTGAAAGTTGTTCATATGTCATTTTGAATTGCTTGAAATTGAATCTTCCAAGATCTTTTATGGAAAAAAACTGAGTGAATTCAGATAAAACTTTGAAAAGCTATTTCAGTTAATGTTAACTTGTGAAAAATCAGCTCTGAAATGACTTTTTGACGTTGAAATTTCAGCTTTTCTACAGAAAATTGCCCATAGCTTTTTTCTAGAGTGGATTTGGGCCTCGAAAATTTACCGAACCGGCTATGCCTATTCTAGAAATGTAGATCTCTTTTCAAGCTTCGATTTGACGTATTGTAGGCCTTCCAACGATGTTCCAGTCAAAAGTTATGACCAGTTTAAGCAGAATAGGTCATATAGTCAAACTCGAATGATAAAAGACGAAACTCGAAAGAATAAGAATCAAACTCGATCGATGAATAATTAAACTCGACTGAAGTAGCTTGAAACTCGATGAACTAAGTATGAAACTCGGTTAAAAAGGCAATAAACCCGATTGATTAATCACTAAACTCGAATAACAAGGAATCAAACTCGAATGAATAAGCCTGAAACTCGAATGATAAAGGATTAAAACTCGAATAATGAAGTGATAAACTCGAATGATACATCATGAAACTCGATTATCACATATTCAAACTCGATCAATGAATTCAAAAAACTCGATTATCACTACCATCAAACTCGATTAAAGTATGAAAACTCATTATGATGCGAGATTTAACAGATTTAAAATTTTCGAAGTGCAGATTTCACAATTTTCAACAAAAATTGAAGAAGTGATTCCAAATTGATATCGAGTATGTGATTTTCACACACAAACAGTTTTTGTGAAGTGGTCTTGGGTAATTTCAGATCAAACTATCGAATTTTGGCAAAATCCTCAAGAACACGACATTTTTCAAAAATTCAGAATATTCCAGATTAAATCTTCTGTGTTTGGAGTTATGATTTAAGACTTATATCATCAGATTCGTCTTCAAATTTCATATACTCGATCCAATTTGCAGACTAATTCATCCACAAAATCAAAATCCATTTTGATTTTTCTGATTTTCGAACCAAAATTTTTTTTGACAATTTTCTTTAAAATTTCAAATTTCAGATTTTAATTTCACTCAAATTCAGTCATACCTGGCTCTGATACCAATTGTGAATTCAGATTTCATGCAATTCATACAACATTAAACACAATTCGTATGAACAATTATTATCAACACATAAAATCGAATGCTTAGATTGAGATGAGAGAATATTACATTGATGTTCTTGGTGACTTGCACAACACTTTTTCTCTATCAATCAGATCCGTGTATGTGTATTCCTCAATTCCCCCTATAACAGTACACATACACTCCTATTTATACACAATACAAAGTATTGAGTATTTACACAAACAACCCCTGAACTTTTACAATAAAATTGATTACAACTCTATATAAATTTGTACCCAACAATTCACGACACCAAGGATTTTCTAGACGATTAACACTATTATTCATGATTCACAAGCAATACAAGAATGAGATTCATGACTCACTTATGTGATTCATGACACCAATGATTTACAAATGATTCACAGTGTGATATGAAATGATACGAACGGGGGGGGAGAGAGAGAGAGAGAGAGAGAGAGAGAGAGAGAGAGAGAGAGAGAGAGAGAGAGAGAGAGAGATGATTTTGGTAAGTAAGAAAAAATGGAGATCTAATTTGATTTTCTTTTAGTTATTTATGGGTGATTGGAGTTTAAGATGGAAAAAATTAATTTTCTTATCTTTTTTACAATTTAATTATAAATTACAAAAAGTCTAAAATACCCTTAAGTTGATTAATTAATATTGGTGATGTGGCGTACTCTTATTGGTTCTTACTGTCTTCATTTTAAGAAGGGTCCTCATTTGATCCACTCCCTATATATATATATATATATATATATATATATATATATATATATATATATATATATATATATATATATATATATATATATATATATATATATATATATATATATATATATGGATAAGATCCATTGTGAACAAGTTATTCGTTGTGAACAAATAAAAAAATACATATAATCATTCATGTATATCAAAAAGTGTTTGTAACATGATTCATATGATTAAAAAGGTTCATAGAAGTGTCTACAACAAGATTCAGAACATTCAAAAGGTTCATAGTAGTTTTTATAACAAGATGCATATGATTCAACAAGATTCTTAAGATTCGACAAATTCTTAGGATTCAATAAAATCCATAGGATCGAATAAGATTTATAGGTTAATAGAAGGGTTTGGTAGTATTTTTAACAAAATTAATAAGATTCAAAGCTATTTTTTGGTCGTTCACAATGTTCACAACGAATAAAATGTTCACAAAAGATCTTTAGTCTATATATATATATATATATATATATATATATATATATATATATATAGGGTTGGGTTCCGGTAAGAACCCTTGTTACCGTGAGAACGTGAGAACCACTCCAAAATGCACAAATTTGTACATCAAATGCACAAATATTAAAATTAAAAGTTTTACTTAAAATCATTATTAGTCTTAAATATTAATAAATATCATAATTTAACACTAAAATTAAATTCAAAACTTACATTCATTAAATTATAAACTAAATGCATAAATTTGAACATCAAATGCACAAATTTTCTTAAATGCACAATTCGTACATAAAATGGATAATTATAGCATGAGATGCGTAAATTTTTACATGAAATGCATAAATATATCGAAAACATTTAATTTTAGTATCAAATGCACAATTTTATACAGTGGATGCACAATTTATAGAGTGGTTCTCACGTTCTCACGGTAACGAGGGGTTCTCATGTCAACCCAATCCTCTATATATATATATATATATATATATATATATATATATATATATATATATATATATATATATATATATATATATATATATATATAATTAAATTAATCTTGAGCAAAATTAACCTGAAGCAACTTTAGGTTAAAATCACTAAATAAATAGATGGCTAAAAACACAAAAAAGCATTGACTATTTAATTAGAAAGACTTGTAATTTTATTTATAAGTTTTAATAACATGCATAAGATTATTAATTTGTTTTTCACCTCTACTAACGTCTAGAAAAGTAATCACGTGCAAATACAACATCAAGTACTTTTGTAAATTTTAAAGGCGAACCAAAACATGACTTATTTCTATGATCACGTCTATCATTTAAGAAATAATCACACACAGTCTTTACAATCAACAATTAATTACCTAAAAGGGCATTTGGCCTGACGGTAAGAGGGTGGAGTTGTAAGCGAGAGGTCACGGGTTTGATCCCCGTCAAAGACAAGTTGAAATTTAGGTGGAGTAAGTAAGTCTGGTGGTAAAAGGAGTAGTTTAGAAGTAGGAGTTGGATAGTTTGCCGTTCTAAAAAAAACAATTAATTACCTACCTATCATTGTGTCTAGCGTTAGAATATGCAACCAACTATCGATTCTCCATCCAAAGCTCTAATAAAATGGACAAAATAAATCAGATTGTCGTTATCGCATTATTATAAATCAAATATTAATCAATAAAAGCCCAAATATATCATCATCCATTTCAATCATTCTTCAATCAAGTAATTGAGTCCATAAATCCCAAATGGGTAAGTAAAATCTACTTACAAAACATAGCTAAATACAAATATAAAATAAACTAGTAACAATAATCATTAAACTATGAAAGATTAGGAGGTTGTTTGATTTTGCGTTATAATAAAGATTATTAGATTATTACGTTACAATAACGTAAATAATTGATTTAAAGTGTTTGGATTACATACGTTAATAAGTGATTATTTGCGTTTAGAGTTAGTCCTACCACACTTTTTTATAAATTCAAAAATGTAATTATTTGCTTAATAAGTGATTATTTGGTTATTTTACAAGTTTAAACATAAATCTAAACAATTTCAACACTGATTATTTGATAATTAATTATGATAGCAAACAGCAGAAACTAAACCAAACACTACAATTTCAGCAATACTTTTTGTTACAACTATTATCTGATTATTTGTTTTCCAAAACGCTAAAACACTCTTTTAAACACAATCCAAACACCCTCTAAGAGAAGAATGTACCAAAATCGTATTTGAAAGATAATGAAATCAAGCCAAATACTTCATAAAATTCTCCTAAAACTACAAAATCTATTAACGAATCTAACCTAATCTAAGCTTAAATTTAACCTAAATATAACCTAAGCTAAAGGTTAAAATTAAACGAGTGAAAGAAAATAAAAATCAGTGGCATGTTGCTGCAGCGTTTTTTATTTTTATTTCTATTTTTTTATGCTGAAAGAAAGCCATGTCATTATGGGTTTGTGGGCTTTGGCATTACTTGGGCTAAATGACTTATATGGGTCATGAATTGGGCTTTTTTTGGGCCGAGGAAATGGCTAGTACCAAATATCTCGTTATTTGTATCGGCTCTCTCTTCGATTTATGTTCCTTTGTTGGGAACGGCTTTTAATTTTTAAACCATGAAACAAAAATATAAACACGAAATCAATTCATTTTGTTCAAAGTAAAAACCATACAAAGTGGATGAAAAATCAAGTAACTATATGTATAATGAATGTCGTATCGTCGGCCTTTTATCATCTATAATAACCTATTCCAACTCACTACTGATCGTTTACTGATATTTACGCACATTTAACTTTAAAAAATTTGGATTTATGATGAAAAAAACCAACATGTTTTCACGTTTTTTGCGTTTTCGTCCCTCCATGTTATTTTTTTCCATAAAAAACCTCAAGTTATACTTTTTTTTTGGTTTATTGAAATTTGGACATTAGACCCCGGTTATAACTAGTGACCGGGTTTTAGAAAACTGAAAAACCGGGTTCAAATTTCACTAAACCAAAAGAAAAGTATAACTTGAGGACTTGTATAGAAAAAAATAACATGGAGGGACGAAAACACAAAAAACATAAAAACATATTGATTTTTTTCATAATAAACCCTAAAATTTTGACATTTAAGAAATTGATATATTTATTAACTAATGATATTAATATCTTTGTCATATTTATATATTTATTAATTAATGATATTAATATTTATTGTGTTAGTAGACCTTCCTAATTCCAACGTACCAAAGTCTTGAAATTTATATTCTTGATGTGCTAAAGAATGGAGGCATCACCGTTTTCGAAAAGCTAAAAAAAATAGTCTCAATGTAATAAAAGGATAGAAAAAATCTTACTCATATGTTAATCTCCAATTGGAGTTATATAATTTTATTTGATCAATAAGGATTTATCATACTTTTTCATAATCATTCTTTGGCATTAAAACACATGCACAAAAAAAAGATGGGCGAAATGGTTTAGATAACGGAAATATGACGTTAATATTATAATTACTGGAAAAATATATTAAAAATCATGATGTTCTTTTGTATACATTTGCAACTCATAGAGAATGTAATATAGAAGAAAATATTGAAAAAAATAAGTTCTAACAATAAAGCTAGTGTACTACTTATAGTGAAATAATTAATTCATTATGAAAATGAGATGTAATTCAAAAGACAGAAATGTTATGAATATAATACAGTTAATATTATTATTAAAAAAATCATTAACATTTTAAATATACATAACTATTATATTTACAAAAGCAGAATAAATAACTTATTAATAAAATGATTAATGATATTCAAATGAAAAGATTAACGAAAGAATTGTTATGATAATCAATTATTTATGTTTCTTTATGACTTGTACATCGAGTTTTATTAGTTGAACAATTTTAAATTCAAACATTGCATTAGTGAGTTGTAGCTCATTGTTTATAAATTGAAATTTGTATGCATGTCTTGTAATATATATATATATATATATATATATATATATATATATATATATATATATATATATATATATATATATATATATATATATATATATATATATATATATATATATATATATATATATATATATATATATGTATGTATGTATGTATGTTTGTTGTAAACATTTAATTAAATTTAGATAAATTAGATTTTATATAGTTATTGGGGTAATTAAAATAGAATGACTTAAAACTATGATTTTTTTAATATGCTATATTTTTTTAGAAGAAACCTAAGTGAATTGTGATTTTTAAATAATTTTTTTTAAAATATATCTTTTTAAGTTATGTTTCATTTTGGACTAAATTTGATTTTTTATTGATCGTAATTATAATTTAGTAACTCTTTAATTTATTAGAAGCTTTAGTAAATATTGGAATGTGTATTTAATTTTATATTTTATATTTTCTTGTTTGATTTTTATACATATACTTTTATATGTGCAAGCGAAAGTTATATAAATATACTGATTCATATATTAAATGAACTTATATTTATTTAATTATCTTGATTATGGATTTATTTTAACTTATCATTTATTATACTTATTTAGTTTACAATTTATAAAAAATAATAATAACTATTAAAGTTATGAAACAAACTTTTATTATTTTGTAACATATACACAGTTAAGTTAATAATAAGTATAAAATCTCAATATACTCTAAAACTTTTAAATTATTAAGATAGTAGTAAATTAGATACTTTTTATTTTATGTATATAGTAAATTAGAAATATTTTAGTAAAACAGAAAATATTTTATCATTGATTTTGTATACAAAACATTTTAAATGGATATTTTAAAACAATTAGAATTCATGAAATATAAATCGTTAATAACAAATCATTAATCATATATATCATATGTGATTTTGATTAATGTATAGTGAGTTAGTGACAACCATGTCTAACAAAACCATCTAAGAGACATAGAAATAAATATGATATTTTTACGATTGTCATTAACATTATTTTAAAAATTGTTAAAATTCAAACAAATGCATCTATGGAAGTGCATAATTGATTCTAATGAAAATATTTACCAAAATAAAAATTATAAACAGTAAAATACATTGGAAGTGAATTTTTAACTACCGACATGTTCGTTGTGTTTCTTTCTTCATCATCCTAAAAAGATAAAAACTATGTCACAAAAATCTTCTTCTAAAAAACAACACATACATGTATAAAAGTGTGTAACTGATGAATTATATGTGAAGTTGAAACAAGTATATACTCCATAAGCAATAAAATGTTGGACGGATTCTCGTGTGGGAATACGACGAACAATATCAACGACCGCCATGGTGATGCTTGTTCTACTCGATCTCATATTTCTTTATCATGCGTTTATGCTAAGAACTACTACAAATGTAAGAATTTAAGCATGATATTTTTTAGGAATGAACCTACTATGTTATTTATAATAACATAATAAATTGATTGTGTAATAAGAAACAATTCAAGAGCCACATATGTTACGAAAAAAATTTAATAGAAGCAATTGAAGAGACATTATCTTATTGATTGACCCTCTTAAATTAATCTATATAATTATAAATTAGTGAGAAATTAAATTAGTTAATAATAATAATATTGTTATTAAAATAAGCATTTTATTTATATAATAGAATGAATAAATCATTTATAACTTTATAATTAGCTAACTATTTTATGAAATGATTAATGATATTTAAAAAAAATGAGTGATAAAATAATTATTATTATGATATTTATATGTTGTTATGACTTGTACATCAAGCTTTGTTACTTAAACTTTTTTAAATTCATTAATATGTTGTATCCTATGTTTTATAAGTTGTAATTATATACATCCTTTATAGTATAGTGTATATAATATATATATATATATATATATATATATATATATATATATATATATATATATATATATATATATATATATATATATATATATATATATATATATATATATATATATATATATATATAGATTCAGGTTCAAAAAGGTACCTCTCGAAATCAAGTGCACCCGAAGGTACCAACCTTAAAAAACTTTTTTTCAATTTTTTTTCTCATAACTATGTTTAATTTAATGTTATACGCATGATATATGAATTTCACATACGTTCACACTTTCTGTGTCCTTAAAAATTATGTGAATGATCAATGCATATTTATGTGAATGATCATCAATGTGAATGGTCATTTCACAGCATGTGAATGGTGTGAATGACCATTCACATAATCTTTTTTTACCATTTACAAGATTTATGATGTTGTTTCTTTTGAAAAAAAGTCTTATAATGTTGTCTTATACATGTCTATTCAAAAAAAAAATATGTGAATGATCATTCACATTAGGGTACGCTGGAATCTTATAGGTACGCTGATGAACCTATTCTATATATATATATATATATATATATATATATATATATATATATATATATATATATATATATATATATATATATATATATATATATATATATATATATATATATATATATATATATATAAGTTGAGTCCTCTATGTAATAAATGTGATGATCGATAAATCTCATGTAATGAATAAGAAAATTAATGAGTTAATTTAACTTTAAATTGTTAACAAGTAATATATAATTATATTTAGTTATTTGTTTTTATAAATGTTGAGTCTATTATATATAAGTTGAGTTTCATGCAATAAATATGAGTATTATTTATTTGATTTAATTTTAATAAAAAAATTTATTAAATAACAATAGTAAGAATTTTGTTAATTTTCGTTAAATATCTAAAAATAGTTAGTCCATCTAATTTTAATTAAATATATCTACAACATTTATCATATCTATACTATATATATTTATATATTTCCTTTTAAATTTCATTTTTAACTTATCTTCTTTTATATTTAAAAATTATGTCTTATTTAAATTTTTGCTTTTTTTTTTTTTGGTTTAATGTCATTAACCGTTTCATAACCTTTGGTTATCTATAATTAATTGTTATTTCATTATTTATCCATAGGTTACAAAAAAGATGAATGATCATCAAAAGTTTGTCAACCTAAAACATTTTTCTCCTACAATTTCACTGGTTAGTTTTCTTCTTGATTTATTTTTCAATATCAAGTTTGTTTTTCATCTCTAACACATGTATGTTTATTCTATTTTGTGAAATTGATTATCAAGTGATATATAATTATATTTAGTTAGTTGTTTTTATAAATGTTGAGTCTATTATATATAAGTTGAGTTTCATGCAATAAATATTAGTATTATTTATTTGATTTAATTTTAATAAAATTTTTTTATTAAATAACAATAGTAATCATTTTGTTAATTTTCGTTAAATATCTAAAAATAGTTAGTCCATCTAATTTTAATTAAATATCTACAACATTTATCATGTCTATAATATATATGTTTATATATTTACTTTTAAATTTCATTTTTAATTTATCTTCTTTTATAATTAAAAATTATGTCTCATTAAAATTTTTGCTTTTTTTTGTGTTTAATGTCATTATCGTTTCATTACCCTTGGTTATCTATAATTAATTGTTATTTCATTATTTATCCATAGGTTACAAAGAAGATAATGATCATCAAAAGTTTTAAATAGTATGAGTTGCAAATAATCCATTTGTCAACCTAAAACATTTTTCTCCTACAATTTCATCGGTTAGTTTTCTTCTTGATTTATTTTTCAAATATCAAGTTTGTTTTTCATCTCTAACACATGTATGTTTTTTATATTTTGTGAAATTGATTATCGCTCTTTTTATTTTGTGATATTTTATATTTGACAGTGATATTGACGGACATTATTGAAGTGACTATCCATGCAAAGTTGTCAGGTCGTGTGTCGACCTCAAATTTTGATAGTATAATTGAATCACCAGGATCAACATACAATCCATTGATAAACATGATAATAAAATTGAATACTTAAATTAGATTTAAGCAGTTCCACACTAAAGCAATAAAAGTATATGTCTACAGTGATTAAGTCTAACTATTACAACATCATAATTGTTTCGAAAGTATGAATTCCCAGCCCAAAGTTACAAACATTTAGGTACCAATAGCTTCTAAAGTCTCTGAGATAATGAATTGAAATTGCTTAAGTAGAAGGTCCAGCTACACCTTTGCCTTTCCTGAAAACATTGTGAGTCAACTGTAAGCTAATTGCTTAGTGAGATAACAGATTATGCAAACAACAAATATTTCTTTACGAGCATTATGTAACCATGGGCAGTGTAAGCCCCAATGTATGTGTGTACAGGCAGTGCAAGCCTCGTAGTATGTGAAAACCATGCAGTGCAAGCATGGGGTTGGCAGTTCAAATGCTGATCGGGGATGTGCCGAACCTGACCAGGATAACGAGTAGGATGATCAGTCCCCGACAGTGGCCTGCTGTCAGCCCCAGTCCAGGTCGCATCAGATTGCGAAGTAATGATCATGCAGTGCAAGCATGATGTAAATAGATGCACTTTCAAATGAACGCTGGCTACATGTGTGTTACATGTCAAGTACGAGTGTGCATCATAATAACAAAGCAATCATGAGTGCCAAATGATGTATATGAACAATGTGAACATGTCATTGAATTGTAAACGTGTGAATGCAAAAACAATAAATGTTTGAATGATAATCTATTACTCACAGTGATTGGTACAGTGTGATTTGTCTCTGTATCAATGTGTGTTAGACAACACCACAATGATCTGTAAAGTAAGTGTAATAGTGAATTAATGTCAGTAATTGCTTAAAACTTAAATCCTAAAAATTTAGTGTAATTGGAACTGATTTCGGACCACATCCGAATTCGGATGGTCCGAAATACAAAAGGTTCGAAATAGGGGTAGTGGTCTGAATTGGGGTGATCCGAAATGGGTGGTCCGAATTAGCAGGGTCCGAAATGGGGTGGTCCGAAGTCGAGCATTGGTCCGAACTAGGTATGGTCCGAAATGGGTGTGATCCGAAATGGGATGGGTCTGGATTGGGTATGGTCCGAAATCTTAGTTGGTCCGAATTAGGTACGGATCCGAACTGGCCGGGCATGGTCCGAAATGGACAGGTTCGAATTCGGTCCATTAATATCCGAGTTCATACTTGGATAAATTCCAATATTTTCCAGAAATTACTTTTGGACCATTTTTGCATGTTTCAGTGACTAGAATTGAAAATATGAACTTAAATATACTAATTCAACTTATAATATGTCATAATGTACCAAAAATTTCCACATTTGTGTCCATTTTCTACAAGTCTCGAAGAACACAGACTAAAACATACACATAATTCCAAAAATCATACTTAGGGTGCGAATCAGATTCTGAAACTTGGTATACTACATCATACATGCTCGATTTTAACATTTCAACAATAATATCCAACATGCAACAACATTTGCATCACTAATCTTAGAATTCGGTTTTCATAAAAACCGAACCAATAATCATTAAAATTACAAGTTTTGTGTGAATCTTACCTCAAAACGTTTGTTGTAATGCTTATAGTTCCTTTATTGCAACTTGTTTCCAATCTTTTGCACTTTAATTTGTTGATTCTTGTGTGTTCTTGATAAAATCCGAGAGGTAGAGAGAAGAGAGAGAGTTCGGTGAGAGAGAGAGAGAGTAGAGAGAGAGTGTGATTCTTGAAAATGAAAGACTTCCCTTTCTTTTATTTGTCACTTTTGCCTAATTGCACCTTATACCCCTCAACTTCGTATTTTCTTATTTTACTGATAATATGATCAAAGCTAACTTAAATTGACATAATATTTCATTAATACAACCGTTAAGTCCAAATAAATTGTAAATTACATATACTTAAAATTTGGGATGTTACAGCATGGGCTCCACCACGCCTATACTTCGTCCGCAAAGTCATGCTGCGCTAGACAGACTTGGGTACTTAGTCTCCATGTCTTCTTCCGATTCCCAAGTGTGGTTAGCTCCCTTATGATGTTTCCACTTGACCAGCACCATCTTGATCTCTTTGTTCCGTAGCTTTTTGACTTTTGATTCCAAAATGCATTCCGGCTCATCAACGAACCTTAGCCGTTCGTCAACCTTAATTTCTGAATGATCAGTCCATGGTTCCCTTTCGGACACCAGACTTTTCCTTAAGTATCCAACGTGAAATATCGGGTGAACACCTGACAATTCCTCCGGCAAGTCCAAATGATACGACTGATTCCGAACTCTTTCCAATATCCGGAAGGGTCCTACAAATCGAGGAGATAGCTTTCCTCGCTTAACAAATCTGGTAACACCTTTCATTGGGGACACTTTCAAGTATACCCAATCATCCTTCTGAAATTCTATCGCTTTATGACGGCGATCGTGATAATTCTTTTGTCGATCTTGCGCCGTTTTCATGTACTGTCGAATGAGTTGGATCTTTTCGTTGGTTTCTTGCAATAAGGCAGGACCAGCTATTGGAGTTTCTCCTGTTTCCCTCCAACAAGTTGGAGTCCTACACTTTCTTCCGTACAGGAACTCGAATGGTGCCATTTTGATTGTGGAATGATAACTGTTGTTGTAGGAGAATTCAACCAATGGGAGGTGATCATCCCAGTTACCACCCAAATCCATGACACAGGCTCTGAGCATGTCTTCTAGAGTTAAGATCGTCCTTTCACTCTGCCCATCAGATTGTGGTCTATAAGCAGTACTCATTGCGATACGAGTACCAATACCGTTTTGTAGAGCAGCCCAGAAGATGGAAGTGAATCTACTATCTCGGTCAGAGACAATAGACTTAGGCACACCATGCCTAATGACGACTTCATCAACGTAGATCTGGGCAAGACGTTTCAGTGAATAGGTTTCTCGAATGGGGATGAAGTGAGCAGATTTTGTCAGACGGTCAACGATGACCCAAATGGCATCATGTTGACGACGTGTTTTGGGCAGCTTTGTTACAAAGTCCATAATAATATGGTCCCACTTCCATTCTGGGATAGGAAGAGGTTGCATACTACCATCAGGTTGTTGGTGTTCTGCTTTGACTAGACGACAAGTTCTGCACTTCTCCACAAATTGCCCAACGTCTCGTTTCAACCCTGGCCACCAGAAATCCGCTTTCAAGTCGTTGTACATTTTGTGCTACCAGGATGAATTGAGAACTTAGACTGGTGAGCTTCTTTAAGAATTACTTCTCGCATGTTCCCGAACTTAGGAACCCAAACTCTGCCGTACACACCTTTGAGTCCAGTTCCATCATCTTGCATTAATGGCAGCTGAATTCTGACATCCTCGTCTTTAACATTTTCCTCTTTTAGAGCCTGCAGTTGAGCAGCTCTTACATCATCTATGATGGTTGACGTCAGTATTGTAGAAGTCAAGGAATAACAATATGCATTGCAGTATGCTTTTGTGCTTAGAGCGTCAGCAACCACATTTGCTTTTCCGGGATGATAAAGAATCTCGCAGTCGTAATCTTTGATCAGCTCCATTGACCTTCTCTGCCTCATATTCAAGTCCTTCTGACTGAATATGTACTTCAAACTCTTGTGGTCGGTGTAGAGCTGACATTTGGTTCCATACAAGTAATGCCTCCATAATTTGAGAGCGAAAGTCACAGCAGTTAGCTCAAGATCATGAGTAGAGTAATCTTTCTCATGTGGTTTGAGCTGTCTAGAAGCATATGCTATGACATTTCCTCTTTGCATCAGAACATCACCCAAACCCATGCTTGATGCATCTGTGTAGACTACGAAGTCCTCGTTCCCTTCAGGCAGGGCTAATACTGGTGCTTCAGTTAGCAGATTCTTCAATTTGTCAAAGGCCGTTTGTTGTTCTTCTTTCCAAAAGAAGATTGCATTCTTGCGAGTTAACTTGGTAAGACGAACGGCTATTTTGGAGAAGTCCTTGATGAATCGGCGGTAATAACCAGCCAATCCCAGAAAGCTACGAATCTCTGAGGCGTTGCGAGGTGATTCCCAGTTCTGGATAGCCTCGATCTTTGCAGGATCAACAGCAATCCCAACACCAGATATCACGTGCCCCAAGAATTGGATCTGAATTGAATATTGAGTAGGTGCAAGTTAACAAAGAGTTCATAAGTGAGTATAAGGATCATGAAATGGTTTGGAATGTTGAGACGTACCTGCCTCAACCAGAATTCACATTTCGATAATTTGGCATAAAGTCGCTCTTTGCGCAACAATTCTAGCAATTCTCGCAGATGTGCAGCATGATCCTCTTTGGTCTTCGAATAAATGAAAATGTCATCGATGAACACGATGACAGATTTGTCTAGCATTGGCCGGCAGACTCGATTCATGAGGTCCATGAAAGCAGGCGGCGCATTTGTAAGACCGAATGGCATTACCAGAAACTCGTAGTGTCTGTAACGAGTTCTGAAATCCGTCTTTGAAATATCGTCTGGGTGTACTTTGAGTTGATGATATCCCGAACGAAGATCAATCTTCGAGAAGTAGCTTGTGCATTGTAACTGGTCGAAGAGATCATCAATCCGGGGCAACGGATACTTGTTCTTGATTGTGACTTTATTGAGTTCTCTGTAGTCGATGCACATACGTAATGTGCCATCCTTCTTCTTGACAAATAACACAGGAGCGCCCCATGGAGAAGAACTTGGGCGTATGAAACCCTTATCGAGCAACTCCTGTAATTGTTTCATCATTTCCTGCATTTCAGCAGGAGCTAATCGATACGGAGCCTTTGCTATTGGAGCAGCTCCAGGAATGAGATCGATGCGAAATTCCACTTGGCGATCAGGTGGCAATCCCGAGATATCTTCTGGAAAGACATCTGGAAACTCAGAAACAACGGGAACGGTGGAAGGAGATTGAACTTCAGCCTTTGCATCGACAGCGTAGGCTAAGTAAGCTGAACAACCCTTAGCAACGTGCTTTCAGGCTTTTGCAATTGACATGAGGAATAAGTCGCCTTTGTGTCTATCACCATAAATGCAAATGTCTCGACCCTCTGGAGTAGTGATCTTAATCATTCTTTTCTTACAAACAATATGGGCCTCATTGTGAACCAACCAGTCCATGCCTACTATAACATCAAATTCCCCGAACTCCATGGGAATTAAGTCTATGTTGAACACTACATCCTCTACAAGTAATGTGCAATTCCTATATACATTGCCTGCTTTAACTAACATGTTGCTAGCAGTCTCTATGTCAAGTACAAATTGCAGTTTTGAAGTAGGCATATTGAATTGACGAGCAAATGATGTGGAGACAAACGAACGGTTGGCTCCGGAATCAAACAGGATATGTGCGGGAATTGAGTTAACAAAGAACGTACTAGTGACCACCTCCGGGTCATCCTTTGCTTCTTCAGCTGTGATTTGGAATGCCGTTGTTGGAGCCATTTAAGATTGATCCCTGCGAGCAGTGGAAGCTGCAGAAGATCTTGTCGTTGATTGTTGAGCATTCTGATCTCGAGGGGGTTTCGGGCAGTCCCTTGCAAAATGGCCAAGTCTGTGGCAGTTGTAGCATGCATCATCTTTCCGAGGACAATGCTCCCAGTGATGGCCTTTCTTCCCACAGCAGAAACAGTACATGTCCTGAGTCTTGCACTCCCCAGAGTGCGCCTTCCTGCATCGCCTGCAGTCTCTCATTTCAGAACTGGCCGAAAAGGCCCTTCCCTTCTTTGGTGATGAAGATTGTTGATGGGATTGAGGAGAGAATCGGGATGATCCAGACTCCCGATGCCTTTTTGGCGGCGACGGTTGAGTCGGTGTTGCGGCGGCTGACCCTACGACGTATCTAGATAATAAGACGACCTGCTCAGCATTCCGAGCAGCCTCTAGCAAACCAACAAATGTTGTATACCGAACCCCACTCATGGTTCGACGTATCTCATAGTCTAGACCGGCCTCAAACCGGGCTATCTTTCTCTCTTCTGTGTCAACTTGATGTGGTGCGAACAGGCTTAGTCGGGTGAACTCGACGGCATATTGTGTAACCGTTTTTGTTCATTGGGTTAGGTTCAGAAATTTCACCTCTAGACGGCGCTTCTCATCGGTAGGACAGTATTGCTAAAAGAATACTTCCTTAAATGCATTCCAAGACACGTGTGACACTACCTCCATCGTCAACACATGTGTCATAGCATCCCACCACATAACTGCGTCCCTTGCAAACATAGCGGTTGCAAAGCGGACCATGTCCTTTTTAGCGCAGTCGCTGATTCCTGAAAGGTCTCTCTGTGGTGGTGATCCACTCCAATGCCGTGACGGCATCTCCAGTTCCGTCAAAAGTAACAGCCCCGTTACTTTTGAAGTCCTTAAACCTACAACCCCTTGACTTATTGGAAGAACCAGAGTCATCTTGTCTTTCCTCTTGCTCTCCCTGTTGTTGCTCCTTATTCTATCGTTTATCCGCCTTACGTTTCGCTTCGGCCTCATCTCTGGCTCTTAATTGGTCAGCAAATGACTGAGCCTGCTCAGCCATTCTTTTGGATTGTAGTTCATTGTTCTGTTCCATGAGAGCTTGCATCATCTGGAACATCTGTTAATGAGTCACATCGTCTCCTGACATGTTCTGAAATATAACAATTTATATTTAGAACATTTGGTTGTAAGTCCTAAGTGTATACAGTTACCCTTTATTTGTCCCCGTGTGCATGTCAATCCTATCTTAGTTCTGATCATTCCCTAGGAGTCCATTCTAATATCATAACCTAAGTTTGAGTCCAAGTCCTCACAGACACTTGAAACCTCAAACTAATGCTTTGATACCAAACTCTGTGACGCCCTCAGATTTTGATAGTATAATTGAAATCACCAGGATCAACATACAACCCATTGTTAAACATGATAATAAAATTGAATACTTAAATTAGATTTAAGCAGTTCCACACTAAAACAATAAAAGTATATGTCTACAGTGATTAAGTCTAACTATTACAACATCATAATTGTTTCGAAAGTATGAATCCCCAGCCCAAAGTTACAAACATTCAGGTACCAATAGCTTCTAAAGTCTATGAGATAATGAATTGAAATTGCTTAAGTAGAAGGTCCAGCTACACCTTTGCCTTTCCTGAAAACATTGTGAGTCAACTGTAAGCTAATTGCTTAGTGAGATAACAGATTATGCAAACAACAAATATTTCTTTACAAGCATTATGTAACCATAGGCAGTGTAAGCCCCTATGAATGTGTGTACAGGCAGTGCAAGCTTCGTAGTATGTTAAAACCATGCAGTGCAAGCATGGGGTTGGCTGTTCAAATGCTGATCGGGGATGTGCCGAACCTGACCAGGATAACGAGTGGGATGATCAGTCTCCGACAGTGGCCTGTTGTCAGCCCCAGTCCAGGTCGCATCAGATTGTGAAGTAATGATCATGCAGTGCAAGAATGATGTAAATAGATACACTTTCAAATGAACGCTGGCTACATGTGTGTTACATGTCAAGTACGAGTGTGCATCATAACAACAAATCAATCATGAGTGCCAAATGATGAATATCAACAATGTGAACATGCCATTGAATTGTAAACGTGTGAATGCAAAAACAATAAATGTTTGAATGATAATCTATTACTCACAGTGATTGGTACAGTGTGATTTGTCTTTGTATCAATGTGTGTTAGACAACACCACAATGATCTGTAAAGTAAGTGTAATAGTGAATTAATGTCAGTAATTGCTTAAAACTTAAGTCCTGAAAATTTAGTGTAATTGGAACTGATTTCGGACCACATCCGAATTCAGATGGTCCGAAATAGGGGTAGTGGTCCGAATTGGGGTGATCCGAAATGGCTGGTCCGAATTAGCAGAGTCCGAAATGGGGTGGTCCGAAGTCGAGTATTGGTCCGAACTAGGTATGGTCCGAAATGGGATGGGTCCGGATTGGGTATGGTCCGAAATCTTAGTTGGTCCGAATTAGGTACGGATCCGAACTGGGCATGGTCCGAAATGGACAGTTCCGAATTCGGTCCATTAATATCCGAGTTCATACTTGGATAAATTCCAATATTTTCCAGAAATTACTTTTGGACCATTTTTGCATGTTTCAGTAACTAGAATTGAAGATATGAACTTAAGTATACTAATTCAACTTATAATATGTCATAATGTACCAAACATTTCCACATTTGTGTCCATTTTCTACAAGTCTCGAAGAACACACACTAAAACACACACATAATTCCAAAAATCATACTTAGGGTGCGAATCAGATTCTGAAACTTGGTATACTACATCATACGTGCTCGATTTTAACATTTCAACAATAATATCCAACATGCAACAACATTTGCATCACAACAACATGCAATAATTTGTTAGCAAGTAATATATAAAATTATATTTAGTTAGTTGTTTTTATAAATGTTGAGTCTATTATATATAAGTTGAGTTTCATGCAATAAATATGAGTATTATTTATTTGATTTAATTTTAATAAAAAAATTTATTAAATAACAATAGTAAGCATTTTGTTAATTTTCGTTAAATATCTAAAAATAGTAAGTCTATCTAATTTTAATTAAATATATCTACAACATTTATCATATCTATACTATATACATTTGTATATTTACTTTTAAATTTCATTTTTAACTTATCTTGTCTTATTTAAATTGTTGCTTTTTTTTTTTTGGTTTAATGTCATTACCGCTTCATAACCTTTGGTTATCTATAATTAATTGTTATTTCATTATTTAACCATAGGTTACAAAAAAGATGAATGATCATCAAAAGTTTTAAATAGTATGGGTTGCAAATAATCCATTTGTGAACCTAAAACATTTTTCTCCTACAATTTCACCGGTTAGTTTTCTTCTTGATTTATTTTTCAAATATCAAGTTTGTTTTTCATCTCTAACACATGTATGTTTATTCTATTTTGTGAAATTGATTATCAAGTGATATATAATTATATTTAGTTAGTTGTTTTTATAAATGTTGAGTCTATTATATATAAGTTGAGTTTCATGCAATAAATATGAGTATTATTTATTTGATTCAATTTTAATAAAAAAATTTATTAAATAACAATAGTAAACATTTTGTTAGTTTTCGTTAAATATCTAAAAATAGTTAGTCCATCTAATTTTAATTAAATATCTACAACATTTATCATATCTAATATATATATATATATATATATATATATATATATATATATATATATATATATATATATATATATATATATATATATATATATATATATATATATATATATATATATATATATTTATATTTACTTTTAAATTTTATTTTTAACTTATCTTCTTTTATATTTAAATTTTATGTCTCATTAAAATTTTTGCTTTTTTTTTTTGTGTTTAATGTCATTACCGTTTCATAACCCTTGGTTATCTATAATTAATTGTTATTTCATTATTTATCCATAGGTTACAAAGAAAATGAATGATTATTAAATTGTATGAGTTGCAAATATATTATTTGTTAACCTAAAACATTTTTCTCCTAGAATTTCACCGGTTAGTTTTCTTCTTGATTTATTTTTCAAATATCAAGTTTGTTTTTCATCTCTAACACATGTATGTTTATTCTATTTTGTGAAATTGATTATTATTGTTTTTAGTTTGTGATATTTTATATTTGACGGTGATATTGATGGATATTTTTGAAGTGACCATCCATGCAAAAAAGTTCTTGACAAATAGATTTTTTGGAAAAAAAATTGGTGTGTTCTTCAATCCATACATTGATAATTCTTTTTTACAATTAATGATATATTATTTAAATTATTTTGAATTATATGTTTTTATTAATAAATTGTTAATGTTGATGTATGTGCTTGATGTGCTCTATATTGATATGTCATATATCCTTAAGGTTCATTGCTAATATATATATATATATATATATATATATATATATATATATATATATATATATATATATATATATATATATATATATATATATATACTATTATAAGAGTAACAAGATGTCACATGACACCTAGATAGAGCGCCACTTGGCTTCACCTGTGTAACACCCCGACTCCCGAGCAGGTACGTGTAATTATCCTATTGACTAATTATAATAGTGATTATTGCGTTGGTCCAATTGCGTCCCGTATAGTGGATTATACGTGTCGGGATGGGGAATTACGTGGATTCGGGATATAATTTTAGTGGATAAATTATAATTATGGATTCACGAGATTAAATGGGATTTATTGATATAAATAGTGGATTTTTTATATTGGGGTCGTGTATCGGTGTCGAACCCGCGATATATCGGGATCCGTTTAGTTACGTATATGTATGTGACGTTCTTTCTTATCCTTTCTTTTGTGCAATTAAAGAGAAAAAGGTGTATGTGTGTGAATCCCTGCTGCTGGAGCTCAGTTTGGAGCCAAATCAAGTGATTAAAGTGTTGAAAATCAGATTGAAAGCTTCTTGTTGTGTTCTTGAAGTTTTAAGGTAAGAAATCTTCCAATTGAATCTGATTTTGTGTGTTAAACATTGAGATATGTTGGGAATTGGTATATCTATGTATTAGAAGAGTTTTGGTAGCATTGGTATGAGTATTATCTGCTGGAATCGGAGTATAAGGGTGAAATAACCCCTGGGCAGAACTGAAACAGCGAACAGGGGAACTGTCTGCGTCGTGAGCGCGACCACGACGCGCCAAGCGCGGCCGCGAAGTTCTTGGGGAGCGCAGGCCGCGATCGGGCCAGTGCGGTCGCGATCCGGCTTCTGCGGGCTTGGGTCGGTTTGGGCTTTGGGGGTCCGTTGGGCTGTTTTGTGGGGTTCATTTGGGTATATTAACAGTTATGGGATAATTGGGATTAATCTGGGAGAATTAATTTGTGTACAGGGATTGCCAGAGATTGTTACGGGCCGGGTTCGGATCAGACAGTTAGGGAAATTGTGCGAGGTGATCCAGGTGAGTACGCGAGACTTTTTACAAAGACTAGTCGCTGTCTTTCGAGTCTTTTGTGTTGATATTTCATATGTGATTATGTGAATTGTTGGGCACTGCGAGTTGCCCCTCAGGTATGATCTTTCCTTCTTTATATGTGTTATATATTTGAGATCCATTACTATGTATTGCGATGAGCATCGTGGGAGCTGTGTAGCTCTGTTTGACCCTGTGTACGGTTCCCATATATATATATATGTGGTCGTCGTTCCTGTTAGCCTCCACGGGCGTGGTTTGGCTCCAGGGGGGAGGGATTCCCCAATTGAGATGAGTATCTCTTTCTGTATTGGATCATTAGGGTCTCTGATCAGAGGCTGGTTGGCATGTGTTATGCCACGTAGTGTAGGGCTGCCATGTGACATGCGATATGTGATTATGTGAATTATGCAGTGTCTAACCCTTGTGTACTCACGAGCTGCGAAGCTTACGTATTCGAGTCTGATGTGTGTATCAGGGGAACCGAAGATAGGGCCGCCAGCTCCTGAGCGAAGATAGGAGTGTGGATTGCTGTTGCCGAGGGATTTTGCATTGTGTTATCTGTATGTGTTCCTTATACTACCTTGCTAGAAACCTTGGGACAAGTGGTACTGGGTTTGTACGTGAATATTCGGGTTTGGATCGGGCTTTGTATGTCGGGTTGACTTCTGGATATTATGGTTAATGTTTGTGTAAAATGTTTTAATTAATAAGTGTTTGTGTAAACCT
This sequence comes from Centrapalus pauciflorus, assembly GCA_020465985.1. Classification (NCBI taxonomy): domain Eukaryota; kingdom Viridiplantae; phylum Streptophyta; class Magnoliopsida; order Asterales; family Asteraceae; genus Centrapalus; species Centrapalus pauciflorus. The sequence goes on along the minus strand of JAANYP010000656.1, from coordinate 2,663 downwards.
AAACATTGTGATATGGATTGTGATTGCGTTAATGCCACATGTGTATTGTAAATGACGTGGCTTTTAGCTGGGATTAGAGGGTGTTACATGTATGGTATCAGAGCTTGTGGTTTTAGTATTGAGCATCGGGGGATGCTTGAGCTTAGACCGTGTTCAGATTCTTGGGGAGTATTCCGGTGACGGATACTAGAGGATTTAATTATCCTGGCTTAGTGTATAACGCTGGGAGGCTTATTTTTGTGTTTAACTGCCTTCTTTTGTGCAGATCAGTATGGCAGATCAGGGAGAGGGTTCTGGCGCGGGTAAGCCGCCGGATGATGAGTATATCCGCAAGTCAGAGTTGCTTGGGGTTCTTACAGAGTTTTATAGACAGCAGAGAGAGCAGGAGAGAGAGCAGGGACATGATACGGGACCACGTACCGGGGGTGGTCAGGATACGGGCACGGGTGCCTCTTCGTCTACATCTCTGCGAGGGGGTTCATTTAAGGATTTCATGACTGGGAATCCTCCAGAGTTCAGAGGCGGGGGTGAGCCAGGGATGGCACTCGCGTGGGAGCGCGAGATCGAGTCTGCTTTTCGGGTTGCTCATGTGGACCCGAAGGACATGGTTGCGTATGCCACGTATCAGTTGAGGGGTGGAGCCTCACAGTGGTGGAGATCTATTGAGTCTTCCATGTCTGACTCTCGTGCATATGCGATGTCCTGGGCTCAGTTTAAGGACATGTTTGAGATTCAGTATGCGCCTCGTGATGAGCAGAGAGAGATGGAGCGCCGCTTCCTCCATTTACAGCAGAGGGATCTGTCCGTGCAGCAGTATGTGGATCGATTTAACGAGTACTCCCAGTTTGCGCCGCAGCATGTGGATACAGAGAGGCGCAAGGCCGATGCCTTTGTTGACGGTCTGAGACCAGACATTAGGGAGTTTGTGGGATTACAGGAGACGTCATCTTTCGCCAGAGCGCTGGAGTTAGCTCGCATGAGAGAGCGAGAGATCGAGAGGCAGCGAGAGCAGCCGCCTACTCAGAGACAGCGTACGGGAGCCACTGAGCAGTCTAGTTACTGGCGGGAGCCGAGGGATCAGCAGCCCGAGCAGGGCCGCCATCAGGAGCAGGGTTCGGTTTCGCGGAGAGATAGGGGTAGGGACAGAGGCAGAGATAGAGGTCGAGACGACAGATCCAGAGGTCAGGGCCAGAGGGATAGTCGTACAGCTAGTCAGAGCAGTGTCGGGCAGGGGTCCCGGGCATCCGGGAGCAGAGCTGGCAGTTCATCCGGGGAGCGAGATTGTCCGCGATGTCACCGCAGGCATGCCGGGCCATGTGCTAGTGATCAGTTTCGATGTTTTAGATGCGGCCAGTTCGGCCATACAGCCACAGCCTGCACAGCCCCAGAGGCATTATGCTTCCGATGTGGGAAGCCGGGCCATCGCATGAGAGACTGCCCAGAGACAGCACCAGCGGTACCGGGGGCGAGCACGAGCGGTGCTAGAGCCGAGCCTTCCTCTTCTACTTCCCGCAGGGATGCAGCTCCAAGAGCCAGAGGCCGAGTGTTCCAGGCCACAGCTGAGGAGGCCAGAGATGCTCCAGATGTCGTTACGGGTACGTATATTCTGAACGGCTTGCGTGCGCGAGTCTTATTTGATTCTGGAGCCGACCGCTCATATGTGTCCGTGTCATTCTGTGCTTATTTTACTGTTGCTCCTACTGTATTATCTGTGCCATTGATTGTCGAGAGGGTAGACGGCAGTACCGCGCTAGTGAGTCGTGTTTATCGAGAGTGTGTACTCGAGATCGATACTCACCGATTCTTGATCGATTTACTGCCTATCGAGATCAGCAGTTTCGATGTGATCGTCGTTATGGACTGGACGACAGCCCGTCAGGCAGAATTTCTTTGTGCTAAGAAGATGATCAGGATACCGATTTCTGAGACCGAGGTCGTGACAGTTTACGGGGAGAGGCGAAAGGGCGAGATTGGGATCATCTCGATGATTAGAGCTCAGCGATACGTGACGAAGGGTTGTGAAACCTTCCTGGCTTATGTGATTGACGCCCAGAAAGAGAAGAAGAAGGTAGGGGATGTACCTGTAGTGCGAGACTACCCTGAGGTATTCCCAGATGAGCTACCTAGGCTACCGCCAGATCGCCAGGTAGAGTTCCGGATCGACCTTATCCCTGGAGCGGTGCCGATTGTGAAGACGCCTTATAGGCTGGCACCCACTGAGATGCGAGAAATGATGACTCAGCTTCAGGAGTTGCTGGATAGGGGATTTATCCGTCCGACATCACCGTGGGGAGCACCGGTGTTGTTCGTGAAGAAGAAAGACGGTACCATACGAATGTGTATCGATTACAGAGAGCTGAATAAAGTGACAGTGAAGAATAGATATCCACTTCCGCGGATTGATGATTTATTTGATCAGCTACAGGGATCTAGCTTCTTTTCGAAGATTGATTTGCGATCGGGATATCATCAGCTGAAGGTCAGGGAAGAGGATGTGCCCAAGACAGCCTTCAGGACGCGCTATGGACACTATGAGTTCTTAGTCATGCCATTCGGACTGAATAACGCACCGGCAGCTTTCATGGATTTGATGAACAGGGTGTGTAGAGCCATGTTGGATCGATTTGTGATCGTGTTCATAGACGACATATTGATCTACTCGA